>CM038680.1:4709719-4854596 GCA_021605205.1 Aegilops longissima | reverse complement strand
GAAAAGACACATAGTAACGACCACGTTCCTCGTCGAACTCCCACTTGAGCTCGGTTGCGTCACCTGCATTGGCATCGTCGGCACCTCCAACTGTTTTGGTAGAATCTGTGAGTCACGGGGACTCAGCAATCTCACACCCGCGAGATCAAGACTATTTAAGCTTATAGGAAGGACAGAGTGGTAAGGTGGAGCTGCAGCAAGCGGCTAGCATATATGGTGGCTACTTCGCAAAAGAGAGCGAGAAGAGGAGCAAAGCACGGTCGTGAAGCTAGTAGCGATCAAGAAGTGATCCTGAACTACTTACGTCAAGCATAACTCCAACACCGTGTTCACTTCCGGACTCCGCCGAGAAGAGACCATCACGGTTACACACGCGTTGATGTGTATTTCATTTAAGATCAACTTCGGTTTTCTACAACCGGACATTAACAAATTCCCATCTGCCTCATAACAAGGGCACGGCTTTGAATGATAATACCCTGCAGGGTGTCCCAACTTAGCCCATTATAAGCTCTCACGGTCAACGAAGGATAATCCTTCTACCGGAAGACCCGATCAATCTCGAATCCGGACTACAAGACATTTCGACAGCAATAAAACAAGACCAGCAAAGCCACCCGATTGTGCCGACAAATCCCGATAGGAGCTGCACATATCTCGTTCTCGTGGCACATCCGGATGAGACAGGCTCGAGTAAAACCAAGCCTCGAAGTTTCCCTTGGTGGCCTCAAGAGCAGGCTCGGTTCGGTCCAACACTCGAAGGAGCACTGGTCCGGGGTTAAAATAAAGATGACCCTCGGGCTCGCGAAACCCGGGGAAAAAGGCTTAGGTGGCAAATGGTAAAACCAATGTTGGGCCTTCTTGGGCGAGTCTTATTCAAAGCGAACTGTCAAGGGGTCCCATAAATCACCCAACCGTAAGGAACGCGAAATCAAGGAACATAACACCGTATGACGGAAACTAGGGTGGCAAGAGTGGAACAAAACACCAGGCATAAGGCCGAGCCTTCCACCCTTTACCAAGTATATAGATGCATTAATTATAGCAGATATATTGTGATATCCCCAACAAGTAAACATGTTCCAATAAGGAACAACATCTCCATGTTCCAACAAGGAACAAACTTCATCTTCACCTGCAACTAGCAACGCTATAAGAGGGGCTGAGCAAAGCGGTAACATAGCCAATCAACGGTTTGCTAGGAAAGGATGGTTAGGGGCTGACATGGCAATATGGGTGGCATGATAAGCAAGTGATAGGCATCTTAGCATAGGCATAGCAAAAGAGCGAGCATCTAGCATAGCAAAGATAGAAGTGATTTCGAGGGTATGGTCATCTTGCCTGCAATGCTCTCAGAGTTGTCGAAAGCTTGATCCTCGTAAGCGTTCTCAACAGGTTCCTCGTTCACGTACTCGTCTCCCGGCTCTACCCAAAGCAAGAACACAAACAAAGGAACCACAATAAATCACGGTGCAATGCACAAGCAACATGATGCAAAACATGACATGATATGCGGGATGTGATATGCAATGCGTATGCGCGCTCCGGAAGGAAAATGATGAACCAGGCATCAACTTGGCCAACCAAGTATGCCGCTGGAAAGATGAGATGATTTCGGTTGAAATCGATATAAAGATCACCGGAATCGGATGCACGGTTTGCAAATGACAAGCAAAACAAGAATGGCACAAATCTGCCATTAACAGCATGATACCACTTAGCAAGCAACAAAAAATTAAGCTACTGCACCCAAACGTACCAACAAAGTATATGGCAGTGATCTACTCAAGATGCTTGACAAAAGATGAGCACTGAGCTATGGCTAAATCACATCACAACAGGTCCAAACAAGCATGGCAAAAGTGCAAAACGTATCAGCTTCACAGACTTAGTGAAATTACTGAACATGGCAAAAACAGTATCAGGTAGCAATGTTCAGAGCACGAAAACAGCATGCTACAGGAACTTATAATAGCAAAACTAGGCATGACATGAATCTACTCAAAGCATAGAACAAAAGTCCCTTACTGACCATAAGCCAAAACGGATCAAAAAATATAGTAACACCCATGTCAATATCGCAAGTTTCGTTAACAGATTCAGCAACAGGGCATGTCAAAAACAGATAACAAGTAGGCATGTTTAAGAGCTCAAAGCACTCACTACAGAGCCTTACATGATAAACTAAGCATACATACGTCAAGAAGACATGGCATAGAAGACATACATGGCAAGAACAACATCATAGCATACACGGATCAACCACAACAACCTTGGCAAAATTGAATAACATGTAAACAATCTGCCAGGAAACATTTTATAGCAAAAGTAGATCTCGATTGACTCAAGCTATGGCACTCCATAATTGCAAAAAAAAGGCATGGATGGATAGAGCATAACCATATGTTCAAAACATACTTCCTGAAGTATCTCAAAATATGCATGGATCTCTCGGTAGCATCAAGTTAACATGGCATCAAAATATCAGCAAAACAGGGCTGAAATCAGCAACATCATGACACCTAGTTTGCATGCTTGTGCTAGTCACCACATAGATCACAAAAATACATGGCATATACCCCTGGAAAGATGGCATGGCATATTACAAAACACATGTAGGACTCAAATCCATAGGGTGCACACATCAATCATAGCAAAAATAACAAAAGTGCAAGTTCTGTTATGAAACAGAAACTAACATCACATAGCCCTCTTCCAACATCATTTCGGGCATCAAGATGAGCTCAAATTAAAATGATGCAATGAGATGAAATGATCTACTCTTCGAGACGAACATTTTGACATATTACATGCACGAAACGGAGCTACGGGTGCAGAGTTATTATGCGTTGAAAATGCCACAAATTAATCACCGAGATAAAACTTAGACGAAATTAAAGGGGGGGAAGAAGTCAACCCCGCGGATCTGAGATCCGGCCGGCTCGAGGGCGGTGGCGGCGCGGCTCCTCGCCGGAGAGGAGAAGAGGCCGGGTTGGGGACGGCGGGTCCGGCCGGCCCCTCGCCGGATCCGCCGGGCGGCGGAACGGCGGCGAGGTGCGGCGACGAGGCCGGGCGGGCGGCGCGGCGGGCGAGGCGGGCGGCGGCGAGTGGCGGTGGTGGAGGCGGTGGCGGAGCGGGCCGCGATGGCGGGCGCGCCAGTGGCGCGCGCGACGGCGGGGGGGTCTTGGTGGGCGCGGGCGGAGAGGCGGAGGCCGGTCGGCCGCGCGCCGGGCGGGCTGCCGTGGCTCGGCGGCAAGGCGCGGCGCAAGACGGGTGCGAGGCGCCATGTGGCGCGACGCCGATGGCTGCGGGCGGCGGCGACTTCGTCCGGCGGCGCGGGGACGATTTTTTAGGGTTTCGGGAGGAAGAAGACCCGGGATTTGGAGGGGGAGATGCATATTTATAGGTAGAAGGAGCTAGGAAGCTCCAAATGAGGTGCGGTTTCGCCCACACGATCGTGATCGAACGACAGAGAGCATGGAAGTGGCTTAGATGGGTTATTGGACTATTTTGAATGGGTGTTGGGCTGCAACTTAAAAGAGGCCTTTGCGAGAGTGCGGTTAACCGTTGGAGTACCAAACGAGCTCCAAATGACCCGAAACTTGACGGGTGGTCTACTGGTGGTATACCAAGGCCACTTGACAAACCTCGGTCCATTCCGAGAAAGTTTTGTACCGCCACGGAAAAACGTAAAAGGGGCCGCCGGGGACATAGGAGTGCGGATTGCAAAACGGACAACGGGAAAAATGCTCGAAATCATGAGACGAACACGTATGCAAATGCGATGCACATGATGACATGATATGAAAATGCATGACATGGACAAAATGCAAAAGAAGAAAAACCCAACCACGGAGGGAATAATATATCACAATGCCAAAATGGCAAGAGTTGGAGTTACAAATATGGAAAGTTACATCCGGGTGTTACAACACTCCACCACTACAAGAGGATCTCGTCCCAGATCTAGGACTGAAAGAACTCCGGATATTCGAACGGAGGTGATCCTCGCGCCCCGGTGGCATCACGGTGGAATGGTGTGACCACTTCACTTTCAGGAATTTGATTGACTTGTTGCGAGTCTTGCGCTCGGTTTCTTCAAGAATAGCAACGGGGTGCTCATGATAAGAGAGATCTTCTTGAAGGTCAATTTGTTCGAAGTTGATAGTGCGTTCAGGAGTCTTGAAGCACTTGCGAAGCTGTGACACGTGAAACACATCATGCACGTTCGCGAAGTTGGACGGAAGCTCAAGTTGATAGGCGAGATCGCCTCTTTTGCCAATGATCTTGAAAGGACCCACGTATCTAGGGGCAAGCTTCCCTTTGATACCGAAGCGACGAGTGCCTTTCAATGGAGAGACGCGAAGGTAGACATGGTCTTCGATTTCAAAAGCCACATCACGGTGCTTGTCATCATAATAGCTCTTCTGGCGCGATTGCGCGGCTTTGAGATTCTCATGAATGACTTTGCACATTTCTTCGGCTTCTGTGATCAAGTCGTTGCCAAGAAGTTGGCGTTCACCTGTCTCAGACCAATTGAGAGGAGTACGGCACTTTCTGCCATAGACAATTTCGAATGGGGCCTTGCCCGAACTCGCTTGGAAGTTGTTGTTGTAGGAGAACTCGGCATATGGAAGACAATCTTCCCACTTCATACCGAAAGAAATGACACAAGCCCTGAGCATATCTTCAAGGATTTGATTGACTCGCTCCACTTGGCCACTTGTTTGAGGATGGAAAGCTGTGCTGAAATGAATGTTGGTGCCCATGGCCTTCTGAAAAGAATCCCAAAACTTGGAGGTAAAGATGCTGCCACGGTCTGAAGAGATCACTTGTGGAATGCCGTGCAAGGAGACAATCCTGGAGGTGTATAGCTCTGCCAACTGAGCTGCTGTGATGGATTCTTTGATAGGAAGGAAATGAGCCACTTTAGTGAGCTTGATAATGACAACGAAGATAGCATCATTTCCACGCTTGGACTTTGGAAATCCAGTCACTAAGTCCATCTCAATATGATCAAACTTCCATTCCGGGATAGCAAGAGGTTGAAGGAGACCAGCTGGTCTTTGGTGTTCTGCTTTCACTCTTCTGCAGACATCACATTCATTCACGAATTGAGCAATTTCTCGCTTCATTCGAGTCCACCAATATGACTGCTTGAGGTCATGGTACATCTTCGTACTTCCGTGATGAATGGATAGAAGCGAATTGTGTGCCTCGCTCATAATGACTTTACGTAGATCACCCTTTGGAACCACAATCCGTCCTCAAGAAAAGAGTATCTTTGTCATCAACGTGGAAGCACTTGTACTTGAAATGCCCTTGTCGATACCACGTTTCACCTTTTTCACCATGGTATCCAGGAGTTGAGCCTCACGAATTTGATCTTCCAAAGTAGGAGAGACTATGAGGTTGGCAAGAAATCCTTGAGGAACAACTTGAAGATTCAGCTATGGAAAGCTTCACAGAGGTCCGTTGGAAAGGCTTGAGGATTAAACTGTTGCGATAAGCCTTCCTGCTCAAAGCATCTGCAATGACATTGGCCTTGCCAGTATATTCAATACTCAGATTGTACTCTTGAATCATTTCACCCATCGAGTTTGCACGAGGTTGAGGTTGGGTTGAGTGAAGATATACTTGAGGCTCTTGTGATCGGTGAAAATGTCCACTTTCCTTCCCAACAAGAGATGTCTCCATGTTATCAATGCATGGACAACTGCCGCCAACTCAAGATCGTGAGTGGGGTAGTTCTTTTCGTTGGGCTTCAGCTGACGAGAGGTATAAGCCACAACTCTCTTCTCTTGCATTAACACAGCACCGAGACCTTGAAAAGAAGCATCACAGAAAACTTCAAATGGCTTGGATTCATCAGGAGGAGTTAAGACAGGAGCTGTGACGAGTTTCTCTTTGAGAGTATTGAAAGAAACGTCACACTCAGGAGACCAGACATACTTCACATGCTTCTGGAGGAGGTTGGAAAGAGGCTTTGCAATCTTGGAGAAATTCTCAACGAATCTTCGGCAATAGCTTGCAAGACCAAGAAAACTGCGGAGTTGCTTGACATTCTAAGGAGGTTCCCAATTCACAATTGCAGACACCTTCTCGGGATTAACAGCGATGCCCTTGGCGGAGATAATATGACCAAGGTAAAGCACTTCATCAAGCCAAAATTCACATTTGGAGAACTTCGCATAGAATTGATACTCTCTGAGCTTGTCTAGCACCAATCGCAAATGTTTGGCATGATCCTTCTTATTCTTGGAGAAGACCAAAATATCATCAAGATAGACCAAGACGAATTCATTGGTGTAAGGGTTGAATATGAAGTTCATCATCCGAGAGAATGTTGGAGGAGCATTGACAAGGCCGAAAGACATGACAGTATATTCATAAGAACCAAAGCTTGTTCTGAATGCTGTCTTGGGAATATCTTGTTCACGAATGCGAATCTGATGATAACCCATACGAAGGTCAAGCTTGGAGAACACTTTAGCACCTTTGAGTTGCTCGAAAAGCTCATTGATGTTGGGAAGTGGATACTTGTTCTTGATAGTCTTCTTATTCAGTGGACGGTAATCGACGCAAAGTCGGTCCGTGCCATCCTTCTTCGGACAAAAGAACACCACAACCCCAAGGAGATGAACTCGGTCCGATCAAACCCAGACGCTCTTGTTCATCGAGCTGCTTCTTCAATTCCTTCAGCTCATCAGGTCCAAGCTTGTATGGACGCTTGCAAGCGGGTTCATGCGGTGCTCAAGATCAATAACGAACTCAAGCGGCCGATGAGGAGGCATACCCGAAGCTCTTCCGAAAGACATCTTGGTACTCACAAACGACCGAATCGAGAGATAGCATTCAATTCGCCCTTCTCATTGAGAGAAAACAACCGAATGGTTTCACCACGAGCGGCATAGATGATCACATCATTAGAAGAGTGAGTCAATTGAATTTCCCTGGCAGCACAATCAAGCTGAGCTTTGTGCTGAGAAAGCCAGTCCATTCCGAGAATAAGATCAATATCCGAGTCACCCAGAACAATTGGTTTAGCCAGAAATCTATAATCGCCCATCTTGATACCGACATTCGGAACCAGCATGGTAGATCTCAAACGCTTAGCCGGAGAAATAACTTGCATTGCTTTAGGTAATGCCTCTGTGTCAAAATTGTGCTTCGATGCAAAAGGATATGACATGAAAGAATGCGATGCACCAGTATCAAATAAGACTTTTGCAGGAATATCATTAACTGAGAGATTACCCATAATCACATCAGAAGAATCCTCTGCTTGCGCTGCATTCATCATGTTCACCTTTGCAGACTTGGGATTATGCTTGACCACTGCATTGCTGGAAGATTTCACAGGAGGAGGAGGCGGAAGGCGCCTTTGGTTGAAGCATTTGTTCGCATAGTGACCTTTCTGCTGACATTTGTTGCAAGTCACCTCTGAGAGCGGACGGTGGTAAGGAGCATTTGACCTTGGAGCTTGAGAATTAGACTTGTTCTGATAGCCCGAGTTGGGCGGGTGGGAAGATCCACGGCCACCTGAGTTCTTCTGCTGATAAGGCTGACGGAACGGAGGAGGAGGAAGGTAGAACTTCTGCTGCTTAGCTGCCACTTGAGAGGAAGAAGAAGACTGGACTGCATCCCTGATTCTCTTCTTAGAAGCCTCACATTTGAGCTGGCCAGCTTCTTGCTTGATGCCATGTTGTAGAATTCATCATACTTTTCTCGCTCAAAAGCACAAGAGCTAATTGCAGATCTTCTCTCACCACCTCTGAATTGATAGATCATACTCTTTTCATCGTGGACGTCTTGCTTAGCAAAGCGAGCGAGTTTCTGGAACTGGATATTGTATTGAAACACAGACAGGTTGCCTTGCTTGAGATTGCGGAACTCCTCACGCTTGCTCTCAACAACACTTTTCGGAATGTGGTGAGCTCTGAAATCTCGGCGGAACACATCCCAGGTAATGACACGACCTCCTCTGGAATCTTTGTATTGCTGGTACCACTCAGCAGCTTGGTCCTTGAGTTGAAACAATGCAAACTTGACAAAGTCCTCAGGTCTGACATTGCTACATTCAAAATGTTTGCAGATGTCCACAAGCCAATCGTCAGCGTATGTGGCCTCGACACAGAAACTGAAAGACTTCGGCTGATTAGCGAGGAACTGACTGAGGGTAGCAAAATGCGGCTGATTGTTGCCTTGACCTTGATTTCCTTGACTGCCTTGCCCTTGAGTACGCTCTTGCAAGAGCTGCAAAATCATCTGAGCATTGGCATTGGTGGCTGCCATGATAGCTTGCCAGGCCTCCGGAGGCGGAGGTGGAGGTGGAGGGTTCGACTGACTCCCATCATTTCGTTCCGGATTCTGACGCGTTGGCGGAGCCATCCTGAAGAGGGTGACATCCGTTAGAATTTTGATAGACAGATAGTCAAGTAGAATCAACGGATAGAAATTGCAACATGTAGTCTTCACAATAAACATTCGAACAAGGATGAACGAATGAATTCCAAAAGATAATCATCACACGTCCATTAAGGTGAGAAGCCACTTGATTAAAGGTTGATGAAAAAAATAACAAGGTACGACTGGAACAAATAAGTGGTAAGGATTACCCAATCACGAACGAAATATCTGCGGGAAGAAATGGTAGGAGCTACTTGAATCCCACCTATAAACTCCCGAAACTTTCTGGTTATGCAATCTGGTGTTGGGGATACAGGGGACACAAAATATATCACCCAAACTAACAATACCTAGATCCAGCTGTATCCATCCGTCAACACATAACCAAGAAATCCTCGAAATCGTGTACCTCGACCTTCAAAAACATCCGTTATACGAGTCATGGCAATACTCGAGCTCGCCCAAAGATCTTTGGGTTATCGGGTTATCTCACCAACAACTGCACAAAAGAGATTTCGATGTCGGTAAAACTCAGGTATTCCAGAACTGCAACGATAAAATTGTGACGACAACACCTCGGAGCTCAACTCCCGGGACACTGCCACAACCCCTAAATGTCGAGGCACCAAGAACAATGTTCTCGTCACAAAACCATCGAACGATCCCAAGATACCAGCGTGATCCTAAAAAATTTTTAGTGAAATTTGAGGAGAGGAGAGTCAAAACTTCTCGTCAGAGACCTCACAGAGCGATTTAAGGACTGGGAGTAAAAGAATCCTACTCTCCGATATATACAATCCTAAGAATCAAAACATTTTCCGTTCTAGACTCAACAACGCTAGCAAACAATCAAGCAGGAGGCTCCTAAGTCGGGGAAGGCTCTGATTACCAACTTGTAACGCCCTCGATGCGGCTATATCTCCCACGTGTCGAAGCACGACTTACAGGCATAACCACATTGAAAGCAATGTCGCAAGTGAGGTAATCTTCACACAACCCATGTAATACATAAGGGAAAAAGATACATAGTTGGCTTACAGTCGCCACTTCACACAATACATAAATAAACATCCATCATTCAGATTACACTCAAGGTCCGACTACGGAACCAAAATAAAACAAGATACCCCAAATGCTACATAGATCCCCGATCGTCCCAACTGGGCTCCACTACTGATCATCAGGAAAAGACACATAGTAACGACCATGTTCCTCGTCGAACTCCCACTTGAGCTCGGTTGCGTCACCTGCACTGGCATCGTCGGCACCTGCAACTGTTTTGGTAGAATCTGTGAGTCACGGGGACTCAGCAATCTCACACCCGCGAGATCAAGACTATTTAAGCTTATAGGAAGGACAGAGTGGTAAGGTGGAGCTGCAGCAAGCGGCTAGCATATATGGTGGCTACTTCGCAAAAGAGAGCGAGAAGAGGAGCAAAGCACGGTCGTGAAGCTAGTAGCGATCAAGAAGTGATCCTGAACTACTTACGTCAAGCATAACTCCAACACCGTGTTCACTTCCCGGACTCCGCCGAGAAGAGACCATCACGGTTACACACGCGTTTGATGTGTATTTCATTTAAGATCAACTTCGGGTTTTCTACAACCGGACATTAACAAATTCCCATCTGCCTCATAACCGCGGGCACGGCTTTCAAAAGATAATACCCTGCAGGGGTGTCCCAACTTAGCCCATTATAAGCTCTCACGGTCAACGAAGGATAATCCTTCTACCGGAAGACCGATCAATCTCGAATCCCGGACTACAAGACATTTCGACAGCAATAAAACAAGACCAGCAAAGCCACCCGATTGTGCCGACAAATCCCGATAGGAGCTGCACATATCTCGTTCTCGTGGCACATCCGGATGAGACAGGCTACAAGTAAAACCAAGCCTCGAGTTTCCCCATGGTGGCCCAAGAAGCGGCTCGGTTCGGGCCAACACTCGAAGGAGCACCGGTCCGGGGTTAAAATAAAGATGACCCTCGGGCTCGCGAAACCCGGGGAAAAGGCTTAGGTGGCAAATGGTAAAACAAATGTTGGGCCTTGCTTTGGGAGTCTTATTCAAAGCGAACTGTCAAGGGGTCCCATAAATCACTCAACTGTAAGGAACGCTAAATCAAGGAACATAACACCGGTATGACGAAAACTAGGGTGGCAAGAGTGGAACAAAACACTGGCATAAGGCCGAGCCTTCCACCCTTTACCAAGTATATAGATGCATTAATTATAGCAGATATATTGTGATATCCCCAACAAGTAAACATGTTCCAATAAGGAACAACATCTCCATGTTCCAACAAGGAACAAACTTCATCTTCACCTGCAACTAGCAACGCTATAAGAGGGCTGAGCAAAGCGGTAACATAGCCAATCAACAGTTTGCTAGGAAAGGATGGTTAGGGCTGACATGGCAATATGGGTGGCATGATAAGCAAGTGATAGGCATCGTAGCATAGGCATAGCAAAAGAGCGAGCATCTAGCATAGCAAAGATAGAAGTGATTTCGAGGGTATGGTCATCTTGCCTGCAATGTTCTTAGAGTTGTCGAAAGCTTGATCCTCGTAAGCGTTCTCAACAGGTTCCTCGCTCACGCACTCGCCTCCGGCTCTACCCAAAGCAAGAACACAAACAAAGGAACCACAATAAATCACGGTGCAATGCACAAGCAACATGATGCAAAACATGACATGATATGCGGGATGTGATATGCAATGCGTATGCGCGCTCCGGAAGGAAAATGATGAACCAGGCATCAACTTGACCAACCAAGTATGACGCTGGAAAGATGAGATGATTTCGGTTGAAATCGATATAAAGATCACCGGAATCGGATGCACGGTTTGCAAATGACAAGCAAAACAAGAATGGCACAAATCTGCCATTAACAGCATGATACCACTTAGCAAGCAACAAAAAATTAAGCTACTGCACCCAAACGTACCAACAAAGTATATGGCAGTGATCTACTCAACATGCTTGACAAAAGATGAACACTGAGCTACGGCTAAATCACATCACAACAGGTCCAAACAAGCATGGCAAAAGTGCAAAACGTATCAGCTTCACAGACTTAGTGAAATTACTGAACATGGCAAAAACAGCATCAGGTAGCAATGTTCAGAGCAAGAAAACAGCATGCTACAGGAACTTATAATAGCAAAACAAGGCATGACATGAATCTAATCAAAGCATAGAACAAAAGTCCCTTACTGACCATAAGCCAAAAAGGATCAGAAAATATAGTAACACCCATGTCAATATCGCAAGTTTCGTTAACAGATTCAGAAAAAAAGGGCATATAAAAAACAGATAACAAGTAGGCATGTTTAAGAGCTCAAAGCACTCACTACAGAGCCTTACATGATAAACTAAGCATACATACATCAAGAAGACATGGCATAGAAGACATACATGGCAAGAAAAACATCATAGCATACACGGATCAACCACAACAACCTTGGCAAAATTGAATAACAGGTAAACAATCTGCCAGGAAACATTTTATAGCAAAAGTAGAGCTCGATTGACTCAAGCTATGGCACTCCATAAGTGCAAACAAAGGCATGGATGGATAGAGCATAACCATATGTTCAAAACATCCTTACTGAAGTATCTCAAAATATGCATGGATCTCTCGGTAGCATCAAGTTAACATGGCATCAAAATATCAGCAAAACAGGGCTGAAATCAGCAACATCATGACACCTAGTTTGCATGCTTGTGCTAGTCACCACATAGATCACAAAAATACATGGCATATACCCCTGGAAAGATGGCATGGCATATTACAAAACACATGTAGGACTCAAATCCATAGGGTGCACACATCAATCATAGCAAAAATAACAAAAGTGCAAGTTCTGTTAAGAAACAGAAACTAACATCACATAGCCCTCTTCCAACATCATTTCGGGCATCAATATGAGCTCAAATGAAAATGATGCAATGAGATGAAATGATCTACTCTTCGAGGCGAAAATTTTGACATATTACACGCACAAAACGGAGCTACGGGTGCAGAGTTATGATGCGTTGAAAATGCCACAAATTAATCACCGAGATAAAACTTAGACGAAATTAAAGGGGGGGAAGAAGTCAACCCCGCGGATCTGAGATCCGGCCGGCTCGAGGGCGGCGGTGGCGCGGCTCCTCGCCGGACAGGAGAAGAGGCCGGGTCGGGGACGGCGGGTCCGCCGCCGCCTCGCCGATCCGGCCGGCGGCGGAACGGCGGCGAGGTGCGCGACGAGGCGGGAGGCGGCGGCGGCCGGCGGAACGGCCGGGCGGCGGCGAGTGGCGGGCGGTGGAGGTGGTGGCCGGCCAGCGGGCCACGGTGGCAGGAGCGGCCTGCGCGGCGCTGCTGCCGGCCGGGCGCCGGGCGCGCGGCGGAGAGGCGGAGGCGCTGGTCGGGCCCGGGCGGCCAGCGGCGGCAGACGGGTGCGAGGCGCCACGTGGCGCGACGCCAGTGGCTGCGGGGGCGGCGGCGACTTCGTCCGGCGGCGGCGGACGTGTCCGGCGGGCGCGGGGACGATTTTTAGGGTTTCGGGAGGAAGAAGACCCGGGATTTGGAGGGGAAGATGCATATTTATAGGTAGAAGGAGCTAGGAAGCTCCAAATGAGGTGCGGTTTCGCCCACACGATCATGATCGAACGACGGAGAGCATGGAAGTGGCTTAGATGGGTTATTGGACTATTTTGAAGGGGTGTTGGGCTGCAACTTAAAAGAGGCCTTTGCGAGAGTGCGGTTAACCGTTGAGTACCAAACGAGCTCCAAATGACCCGAACTTGACGGTGGTCTACGGTGGTATACCAAGGCCACTTGACAAACCTCGGTCCATTCCGAGAAAGTTTAGTACCGCCACGGAAAAACGTAAAAGGGGACGCCGGGGGACATAGGAGTGCCGGATTGCAAAACGGACAACGGGAAAAATGCTCGGAATCATGAGACGAACACGTATGCAAATGCGATGCACATGATGACATGATATGAAAATGCATGACATGGACAAAATGCAAAAAGAAGAAAAACCCAACCACGGAGGGAATAACATATCACAATGCCGAAAATGGCAAGAGTTGGAGTTACAAATATGGAAAGTTACATCCGGGGTGTTACAGCTAGATATTATGCTTAGTGTTTGCATGTGTGCCCGATTTCAAGCTACACCGAAGGAATCACACCATAAGGCTGTGAAGCATATTCTTCGATATCTAGCTCACACACCAACACTTGGATTATGGTACCCCATGGGCTCGGCTTTTGATCTCATTGGATATTCTGACTCTGACTATGCTGGTGATTGTGTGGACCGCAAGTCAACATCTGGCACATGCCATTTCCTTAGACGATCTTTGGTCTGTTGGTCCTCGAAGAAATCACTTTCTACTGCTGAAGCTGAGTACATTGCTACTGGTTCGTGCTGTGCTCAATTGCTGTGGATGAAGCAAACTCTCAAGGACTACGGCGTCAACATGAAGAATGTGCCTCTCTACTATGACAATGAGAGTGCCATCAAGATTGCTCACAACCCAGTTCAGCACTAGAAGACAAAGCACATTCAGATTCGTCATCATTTTCTTCGTGATCATGTGTTGAAGGGCGACATTTCTATTGAGCATGTGAAGACTGAAGAACAGCTAGGCGATATCTTCACTAAGCCCTTGGATGAGAAGAGATTTAGCAAGTTGCGGTATGAGCTAAATATCTTAGAATCTTCGAATGTTCTTTGAAAAGGACAATCATCCTAACACTTATGAAAAATTGATGACTTAGATGGGCAACACATGAAGAAATGTTTTTTCTTCAATCAATGAAGAATAACACTCTAAGTGTGAAGAAATTAACGAAGAATTTGATTCTCAAAACCCTACGACAACTGTACGCGGTGTCTGAAATCATCATTCTTATATGGTGGGTCACGCCACAACCAAAAGTTGAAAATCTTCAATTTGAGTTTTTCCCAGTTTTTGAAATTCCTCAGTTGTTCAAATTCTTCAACTTTGCATTTTCTTCACTATTTCCGTCGTTTTTCTTCATTGGCTATATATATAATATACGAGTTTATGTCCTCTACAGCATTCACTTATGGCTAATTCTTCAAGTTGGTTTTTTCTGCTAAGTGAATGTGATCGGACCCTTCCCCCTCTATGCTAAACTCAACCCAATCTATTCACAAATTCTTCATGTGCGTTCTATTTGAAACTCGTCCAAAATCTTCACTATGTCCTTGTCAGCTGAAGAATTTGCGAGCGGAACGTTAAAACCTATCTTATCCAAATTTTCGGCTTTGCCGCTCAAACTGTTCCGCATTCCATGAAATACTTATCTATTCACCCACGATCTCACACGATCTCCTCTTTTCAGTACGTGGGTGACACATGTCAAGCGAATGAGAAGGGTCAGGGGCACGTTCGTCCTATTTCCTCGGGCGAACAGTTTTTCACTGTGGCTATAAATACCCCTCCCCTTCCTCACTTCTCTTTTACTCCGCTCGTCCTCACTCCCGTTTGAGCTTCTCAAACCCTAGCGCCGCCGCTACTTCATCATCGCCGGTGAGGAAGAGCTTCACTGCCTCGACCTCGTCGCTGTCGTACTCGTGCCGGCTGCGGATTTCCTCACTCCGCCGCAGCCGTAGCTGTCTTCCTCTACCGAGTTAGGGCGTCGAAGATCTGACCTGGCAAACTTCACATCTACACCTCTTAGTTCGTCGTGTTCTTCATCCAGGGTAATTAAAAGTTACTTTTACTGCCCTCTTTGATTCAAATGTCTTCTAAAAATATTCAAAGGTGTTTATTCTTCAAATTCTTCACACAGTAAACACCTCACATGTCCTCTGTTCTTGATTCGTTTCTCTAAGCAACAATTTTTCTTCAAGATTCCTCAATTGTGTGGATCTTCGATCTATACAACTCTGGAACCTAAGACAAAGAGCGCTTAGTGAAATTCTTCAAGACTCATCTGGTCAAATTCCTCAAACTTGTTCTTTTTACAAAACCTTCTGAGAACGCATATGACCACTCCAAATTCCTCACAACTATACTCTGTTCACAGGTACTCATGTCCGCTGCTGAATCACTAGGTTCTCATCAACTTAACTCATTTGCAGCGTTCCTCAAAGAAAAGTTGCATACATATTCAGAGAATTCCATTGTTCAAATTCCTCGGCTGAAGAAAATGGCTGATGGAAAGAAACCTCAAAAGGGAGGAAAGAGGCCTAAGGTCAACACAGTGTTTGAAATCCCTGATGACATTTATGCTGTATACTGCACACCCCCTGAGGAGGACAAAAATCAACGCAAGGTGCGCATTAAAAAGATTGAGAGGAGATGGGTAAGAGAATGGAGGGAGTACAGGTATGTAACTCCCAAGTACAAATTCGCTCTCAACCCTCCATGCTCAAGACCTCCATTGGCACCTGGCCAAGAAGCAGATCCCACCAGCCTCAAGCGCGGTGAGGATTATCCTGATGAATGGGCCAAGCGCCAGGCCAAATTGGCTAGACAAGCCAGAGAAGCAGTGAGGAAATTCAACAAAGACTCTGCTGCTGCTGCTGCCACTGTTGAGGCCTCTGCTAGCAGGCCGAAGAAGGCCATGGAAAAGAAGCATGCGCATAAGCCAAGTGCTTCAACTTCAATGCCCTCAAGGCCAAGTTCCTCAGCAATGCCCTCACGGCCAGATTCCTCAATGCCCTCACGGCCGAATCCTCAAACTGCTCCTCCAAAGTACTCAGCTCCTCCGCCCAAGTCTTCGGCTGCCCCGAAAAAATCCTCAGCACCTGTGCATCTCGCCACATGCCAAAGGACTGCAGGCATATCTATTGCCTCAGGAGCCTCTGCAAGTTCCTCAGCTGCTCCAAGTTCCTCAGCTGGCCCCTCTCTGCTGAAGAAAAAATCTGCTGCTGGACGAGGTCCTCGACCAAGTCCTCACAAAAAGCAGGTCGCTTTCCAAGTGCCCTCTGATGATGATGAGGCTGATGATGAAGAATTAGCCGAAATCATCAGGGACAGGCAGAAAAGGGCCGCCAGTGCCAAGGGCAGTGCTGTGCCTCTTTTGCTAGATCCGAAGAAGATCCTGGATTTCATTGATCTATGGCACAAAGATCCAAACACTCCCTTGCCTGAACTGAATCTCTCTCTTGGTCAAAGTCACATGTTGTCAGCATTCATTGCTGAAGAAAAATGGAAATTTGAGAAGGCCAGACAGCTGAAGAAAGCTCAACACAAGAAAGAGCGCTTTCTGAAGAAAAATGTTGTCAAGATGACAACTGTTGAACTTGTGAAGATCCAGGCTGAAATCAAAGTCCTCAGCGATGATTTCAATGCTTACTATGCTGATTGGCAAGGAGCCAAAGTCAGGTTTGTAAAACTGACTGAGAAATTCACTTCAAAGGTTGCAGCTTCATCGCAACTAGAAATTCCTCAAGCCGAAGCATCTGCTCAACCAACAGAAGAGCATGCCAGCACAGCTGATGAAAATTAGGCTGCTGAAAAAAATGTGAGTTCCAGGGCTGATGACTTCATTCCAGCCGCTGAAGAAACTGCCAGGGCATCCACTAGTGGTGCGCCTAAAGAAAATGAAGAAGTTAGGGCAACTGCATCAGTTGTGCCTGAAGAAAATCAACCAAATTCCTCTGCTCCTCCTGCGCCTACACCAACTCATATCCTTCCATCTGCATCAGATGTGAAGAAGACCAAGGTTGCAGAGCGTGCAGCGGTGAAGAAAAGGAAAGCATCAACTTCATCAGATTCTTCAGCTCCAAAGAAGATCATGCCATTGACTAGATCTTATGCAAATCCAATTGATGATGTTCCCGTCTCATCCATGCCATCAAAGGACCTTGTTCCTTTTGATGAAGATTATGTGATTCCAAGTGAATCCGATGAAGACATTCCCTCTGCTGCTTCCTTAGAGCAGATGGATGAAGAAATTGAAGCGGACGCACTCCCTTAAACTCCAATTCTCTCCTTGCACATGCCTCAGTTCACTGCTGAAGAGGCCGGCGTTGAGGAATTGGATGAACAAAATTTTGACGTGGACATTAGCTATACCAATCCATTGATGAATCATGATTTTTGGGAAAGTCAGCATCCCAACTCTCCAGTGTTCACGCCATTGCAACAAATTCCTCAGCCCCCAGCACATACGGTTCCATTGGGCTCTTAAGAAACTCACCCCACTTCGTCTATTCGTGAAGAAATTCCAGCCACTAGTGCTGAAGAAACTGCTGCTGCTGAATCTTTGAAGACACAGACTGCCACTGAAGAGGAACCAAAAATTCCTCAGCCTGAAGAACCCGAGATTGCGATAACTGAGGTTGTGATGCAACTAACTGACAGTCCTCAACCCAAGCCAAAGAATTCATTCTCAAGGAAGCAAAAATTCAAGACTGATGATTTCTTCGGCGAGCATGTATTCTTCATAGATTACAACCCCTATGACTCTGCTTGCATTAGGAAGAGGCATTTCTGGACTGCCAGCTAGGAAAATTTCTATTCCTCAGTGTTGTTTAACAAACACAAAGTCTTCGATCATGAGCACATTCCTCATGTGGATATGGAATCTTTGCCGTGCTTCACACCAGTCCTCAGTGTTCTTCATGACGCTGGACTGTTAAATTTCTGCACTGACATCTATGATTGGAATGAAGAACTCATTCTTCAATTTTATTGAACGCTCCACATCACCGGAGACTCTAAAGATGTGAATTCATGGGTGCTGGACTGGATGACTGAAAACACTCACTACAAGGCACCAGCTACTGAATTGCTTCGTGCTTTGCCTCTCAGTCCTCCCCTTGAAGCTGCTCGTTTCATGTACCAAGAACCTAAGCTTACAGACCACTATATTCAAGTGCTGATGAAGCCATTGAAGCCAGGTCAGGGCCCAAGGACCAAATTCATTGTGAAGGAATTGCTATATGTGCCTCGGACTGTCTATCGCATCTTGACGAAGACATTGAGTCCTGTCAAGGGCCATGACTCGAATGAAGAAGAAGTGATTGGCATCATGAAGAATCTGCTTTTTAATATCATGCATGGCATTCCCATCAACTTCCATGATTTCTTCATGAGGACTCTGGCAAATGTCGCTATGTCACCATTTGAGTTGAAGCCTTATGCTCCGTGGATTATGAGATTCATCAGAACAAGGTCTTCACTCAACTACAAAGCTGATTTTCAGAATCACCTCAGCTACTTGGCCCCAATCGAAGTCCTCAAACGGACACTTTCCTCAGCTGATGACAAAGGCAAGGCCTTTGCTGTTATTGATGAAGGCATTCATCCATTGGATGGTCAATTTCGCAAGGCTGCATCCTACTCCACCAATGACGATTCTGCCACTCATGCCTCTGCCGCCAATGCAACCAAGTCAAATCCTCAAGGCATAGCTCCCAGGGTGATGATTGATCGTGAGCTTCTCCTCAGTCTTCACCAGAAGGTTGATCGCAATCACAAATGGGTCAAGCGTCAGTTTGTTTCAATTCTTCACAACATGACTGCTACCCACAATGTAGTGAAGAAAAACCATTACTACCTCCACGAAACCCTCAACCGTACCTGGGATGTTCTGTCTCACATCTATAACAAAGAAGATCTGAAGAAAATGGGTCGCAAGGAAGATTTTGACTGGTCTTCTCCTCCACCAAAGAAGTACAAGAAGGTCAAAGTTCCCTCCTTTGTGGCCAGCTCATATTCTTCATCGCGCGACAACGATGATCATGAAGACTTGGACGACATTGTGGCAGGCCCTACATCAACGAACGACCCCAACAATGTTGGCGCTCCTTAATCAACTTGATATTCTTCAGGGGCGTTAGTCCTCATTTTCAACCCTTTTGGTCCTTCGATGACAAAGGGGGAGAAATTTGAGTTAGTCTTCAAGAGGGTCTATCTTATATGGGAGTTTTTTTCTAAGTTGCAAATCTCGTTCTTTTGAAGACTTTGCTAGATCGAGTTGTAAACTTAAACTCTATGGTGGCCTGATACTTTTGCGGAGTTTTTCTGCATGCTTATTCTTCATCAATGTTAATGCACGCATGCTGAATTACATCAGTCACCATATTTCATCATGCATTTCAAATTCCTCATATTATATGTCAAATGCGTGTATGAATTACAAGATATAGGGGGAGATCTCCATGATTCTACTCTTCAAGTGTGCATTGCTTCAAAAGCAAATTCCTCACTATGAACATCTTCAGGGGGAGTTCTTCTATATCTTGCAATAAAATTCCTCAATATCAGTATTTACACTTCTTATGTTTATCCCCGTTGAAAACTTAACCTATATTGTCATCAATCACCAAAAAGGGGGAGATTGTAAGTGCATCTAGTGCCCCTTAGTGATTTTGGTGTATTGAAGGCTTATAGGTTAAGGGACTGATGCGTTTGTGAGTGTACACAGGACTATAAGTCTATGAGGAGTTTGATATTTACAGAGAAAGTCGACCCATAAAAATGAAGTTCTTCGAGTGAAGACTTTGGATTTCTGAAGACTTTCTGAAGACTTTGAAAGTGAAGAAATTGATGTAACCTTGAAGACTTGGTATTCATTCGAGGAACATGAAGCGTGAAGACTTTTGCTTTCGTAGTTTCATTTTCTCTTTCTTGAGTCATAGGAAACACCGTACTGTTAAAGGGGGTCGAGGAAATACTAAGGAAAATTTTCCATGTGATGCTCAACTCAAAATCTTACACCTACCAATCCCTTCGAGTGAAGCCATTGGAAATCTCATACAGTTCAGTCATATTCTTCAGTGACAGAGACGAAGTTCTTCTGGTCTATGAGGAATTTGTTCTGACTGAGGAGTTAGGAATTCGCCAGTGCGGATTGCCTACACAGTGAGGAACATGATAGCCCTGAGGAATTTGAGCCTCAAATATCCTACCATTGCTGTGCTACGTGATACGTCTCCAACGTATCTATAATTTTTTATTGCTCCATGCTAGATTATCTATTGTTTTGGACTATATTGGGCTTTATTTTCCACTTTTATATTACTTTTGGGACTAACCTATTAACCGGAGGCCCAACCCAGAATTTCTGTTTTTTCCCTATTTCAGTGTTTCGAAGAAACGGAATATCAAACGAAGTCCAAATGGAATGAAACCTTCGGGAACGTGATTTTCACATCAGATAAGACCCAGGAGACTTGGACCCTCCGTCAAGAAAGCCACGAGGCGGCCACGAGGGTGGAGGGCACGCCCCCTACCTTTTGGGCCCCTCGAGGCTCCACAGACGTAATTCTTCCTCCTATATATACCTCGCACTTCAACAGATCGAGATCGGAGCCAAAACCTAATTCCACCGCCGCAACTTTCTCAGATCCATGAGATCCCATCTTGGGGCCTGTTCCGGAGCTCCGCCGGAAGGGAATTACACCATGGAAGGCTTCTACATCAACATCATAGCCTCTCCGATGAAGTGTGAGTAGTTTAGCTCAGACCTTCAGGTCCATAGTTAGTAGCTAGATGGCTTCTTCTCTCTTTTTGGATCTCAATACAATGTTCTCCCTCTCTCTCATGGAGATCTATTCTATGTAATCTTATTTTTGCGGTGTGTTTGTTGAGATCGATGAATTGTGGGTTTATGATCAATATTATCTATGAGCAATATTTGAATCTTTCCTGAATTCTTTTATGTATGATTGAGTTATCTTTGCAAGTCTCTTCGAATTAACCGTTTGGTTTGGCCAACTAGATTGGTAGTTCTTGCAATGGGAGAAGTGCTTAGCTTTGGGTTCAATCTTGCGGTGTCCTTACCCAAGGATGTAAAGGGTTGCAAGGCACGTATTGTATTTTTGCCATCGAGGATATCAAGATGGGGTATTTATCATATTGCATGAATTTATTCCTCTACATCATGTCATCTTGCTTAAGGCGTTACTCTGTTTTCATTAACTTAATACTCTAGATGCATGCTGGATAGCGGTCGATGAGTGGAGCAATAGTAGTAGATGCAGGCAGGAGTCGGTCTACTTGTCTCGGACGTGATGCCTATATACATGATCCTACCTAGATACTCTCATAACTATGCTCAATTCTGTCAATTGCTCAACAATAATTCGTTCACCCACCGTAAAATACCTATGCTCTTGAGAGAAGCCACTAGTGAAATCTATGGCCCCCGGGTCTATTTTCATCATATTAATCTTCCTACGCTTTATTATTGCTTTGCTCTTTACTTTGCCTTCTTATTTTACTTTGCATCTTTATACCGAAAATACCAAATATATTATCTATCATCTCTATCAGATCTCACTCTCGTAAGTGACCGTGAAGGGATTTTCAACCCCTATTCGCGTTGGTTGCGAGGAGTTATTTGTTTTGTGTAGGTACGAGGGACTTGCGCGTGGCCTCCTACTGGATTGATACCTTGGTTCTCAAAAACTGAGGGAAATACTTACGCTACTCTACTGCATCATCCTCTCCTCTTCAGGGAAATCCAACACAAGCTCAAGACATAGCAAGAAGGATTTCTCGTGCAGTTGCCGGGTAGTCTACGCAAAAGTCAGCATACCAAGTACCCATCACAATCCCTTATCTCTCGCATTACATTATTTGCCATTTTCCTCTCGTTTTCCTCTCCCCCACTTCACCCTTGCCGTTTTATTCGCCCTCTCTTTCCCAATCTCCTCCTCCCTTTTCCGTTTGCCTTTTCCCTGTTTGCTTGTGTGTTGGATTACTTGTTTCCATGGTGCAAGATAATACCAAACTGTGTGACTTTGCCAATACTAACAATAATGATTTCCTTAGCACTCCGATTGCTCCTATTGCCAATACTGAATCTTGTGAAATCAATACTGCTTTGTTGAATCTCGTTATGAAATATCAATTCGCCGGCCTTCCTAGTGAAGATGCCACTACTCATTTAAATAGCTTCGTGGATTTGTGTGATATGCAAAAGAAGAAAGATGTTGACAATGATGTTGTTAAATTGAAGCTATTTCCTTTTTCGCTTAGAGATCGTGCTAAAGCTTGGTTTTCATCTTTGCCTAAAAATAGTATTGATTCTTGGAACAAGTGCAAAGATGCTTTTATCTCTAAGTATTTTCCTCCCGCTAAGATCATCTCTCTTAGGAACGATATTATGAATTTTAAGCAACTTGATCATGAACATGTTGCACAAGCTTGGGAGAGAATGAAATTAATGATACGTAATTTCCCTACTCATGGTTTAAACTTGTGGATGATTATACAAAATTTCTATGCCGGATTGAATTTTGCTTCTAGAAACCTTCTAGATTCGGCCGCAGGAGGCACTTTTATGGAAATCACTTTAGGAGATGCTACTAAACTCCTAGATAATATTATGGTAAATTATTCTCAATGGCACACTAAAAGATCTACTAATAAAAAAGTGCATGCCATAGAAGAAATCAATGTTTTGATTGGAAAGATGGATGGACTTATGAAATTATTTGCTACTAAGAGTGTTTCTTCTGATCCTAATGATATGCCTTTGTCTACTTTGATTGAGAATAGTAATGAATCTATGGATGTGAATTTTGTTGGTAGGAATAATTTTGGTAACAATGCGTATAGAGGGAATTTTAATCCTAGGCCTTATCCTAGTAATCCTTCTAATAATCATGGAAATTCCTACAACAACTCTTATGGAAATTTTAATAAGATGCCCTCTGAATTTGAGAGTAGTGTTGAAGAGTTTATGAATTCACAAAAGAATTTTAATGCTTTGCTTGAAGAGAAATTACTTAAAGTTGATGAATTGGCTAGGAACGTTGATAGAATTTCTCTTGATGTTGATTCTTCATATCTTAGATCTATTCCTCCTAAGCATGATATCAATGAGTCTCTCAAAGCTATGAGAATTTCCATTGATGAGTGCAAGGAAAGAACCGCTAGGATGCGTGATATGAAAGATGCCTTTATTAAAGCGTGTTCTCCCAATTTCCATGAAATCAAGATGAAGATCTAAAAGTTATTGATGTGTCTCCCATTAAATCTTTGTTTTGCAATATGAATCTTGATAATGATGAGATTTAATATGAGTCACCTTTACCTAGAAGGTGTTCTAAAAATTCAGAGCTTTTAGATTATGATGCTAAAATTGATAAAAGTGGGATTGAAGAAAGTAAGACCTTAGATGTTGCTAAACCCACTATTTTGGATTTCAAGGAATTTAATTATGAAAATTTCTCTTTAATTGATAGTATTTCCTTGTGTGCAATCCGTGCTAAATTCTCCGCATGCTTATAGTCAAAATAAAGCGTTTACTAAACATATCGTTGATGCCTAATGCAATCTTATGAGGAAAAACTTGAGTTGGAAGTCTCTATCCCTAGAAAACTTTATGATGAGTGGAACCAACTATTAAAATTAAGATTAAGGATCATGAATCTTATGCTTTATGTGATTTGGGTGCTAGTGTTTCCACTATTCCCAAAACTTTGTGTGATTTGCTAGATTTCGGTGATTTTGATGAATGCTCTCTAAACTTGCACCTTGCGGATTCCACTATTAAGAAACCTATGGGAAGAATTAATGATGTTATTATTGTTGCAAATAGGAATTATGTGCCCATAGAATTTATCATTCTTGATATAGATTGCAATCCTTCATGTCCTATTATTCTTGGTAGACCTTTCCTTAGAACGATTGGTGCTATTATTAATGTGAAGGAAGGGAATATTAGATTCCAATTCCCATTAAAGAAAGGCATGGAACACTTCCCTAGGAAGAAGATAAAATTACCATATGAATCTATTATGAGAGCTATCTATGGATTGCCCCCCAAAGATGGCAATATCTAGATCTATCCTTGCTTTTATGCCTAGCTAGGGGCGTTAAACGACGCTTGTTGGGAGGCAACCCAATTTTATTTTTAGTTTTTTAGTTTTTGTTTCTGTCTAGGAATAAATAATCCATCTACCTTCTGTTTATATGTGGTTTTATGTTTTAATTAGTGTTTGTGCCAAGTTAAACCTATAGGATCTTCTTGGATAATACTTATTTGATCTTGCTGTAATTTCCAGAAACTTTCGGTTCACGAAAACAATTGTTAAAAATCACCAGAACGTGATAAAATAGTGATTCCAATTTCTGCTGATCAATAAACAAATTGCCTAGGTCTTCCTATTTTGGCTCAATTTTTGGAGTTCCATAATTCGCGTTAGTTACAGATTACTACAGACTGTTCTGTTTTTGACAGATTCTGTTTTTCGTGTGTTGTTTGCTTATTTTGATGAATCTATGGCTAGTAAAATAGTTTATGATCCATAGAGAAGTTGGAATACAGTAGGTTTAACACAAATATAAATAAAGAATGAGTTCATTACAGTACCTTGAAGTGGTCTTTTGTTTTCTTTCGCTAACGGAGCTCACGAGATTTCTGTTGAGTTTTGTGTTGTGAAGTTTTCAAGTTTTGGGTGAAATTTTTTGATGGATTATGGAACAAGGAGTGGCAAGAGCCTAAGCTTGGGGATGCCCATGGCACCCCCAAGATAATCCAAGGACACCAAAAAGTCGAAGCTTGGGGATGCCCCGCATCCCTCTTTAAATCCACTTCCATCGGTAACTTTACTTGAGCTATATTTTATTCACCACATGATATGTGTTTTGCTTGGAGCGTCTTGTATTATTTGCGTCTTTGCTTGTTAGTCTACCACAATCATCCTTGCTGTACACACCTTTTGAGAGAGCCATACATGAATTGGAATTTGTTAGAATACTCTATGTGCTTCACTTATATCTTTTGAGCTTGATAGGTTTGCTCTATGTGCTTCACTTATATCTTTTGAGCTTGATAGTTTTGCTCTAGTACTTCACTTATATCTTTTAGAGCACGGTGGTGGATTTTCTTTAAAGAAACTATTGATCTCTCATACTTCACTTAGATTATTTTGAGAGTCTTAAATAGCATGGTAATTTGCTTAATAATAATATGCTTGGTATTCAATATTTGTAGAACTTTCTTTTGAGTGCGTTGAATACTAAGAGAAGTTTGATGCTTGATAATTGTTTTGAGATATGGAGGTAGTAATATTAGAGTCATGCTAGTTGATTAGTTGTGAATTTGAGGAATACTTGTGTTAAAGTTTGTGATTCCCGTAGCATGCACATATGGTGAAACTTATTTATTGATTGTGATGAAGTGTGATGAAGTCGGAGCATGACTTATTTATTGATTGTCTTCCTTATGAGTGGCGGTCGGGGACGAGCGATGGTATTTTCCTACCAATCTATCCCCCTAGGAGCATGCGCGTAATACTTTGCTTTGATAACTTGTAGATTTTTGCAATAAGTATATGAGTTCTTTATGACTAATGTTGAGTCCATGGATTATACGCACTTTTCTCACCCTTCCACCATTGCTAGCCTTTCTATTATCGCGCACTTTTCGCCGGTATCATACACCCACCATAAAACCTTCCTCAAAACAGCCACCATACCTACCTATTATGGCATTTCCATAGCCATTCCGAGATATATTGCCATGCAAATTTCCACCATACCGTTCTTCATGACACATTCATCATTGTCATATTGCTTAGCATGATCATGTAGTTGACATAGTATTTGTGGCAAAGCCACCATTCATAATTCTTTCATACATGTCACTCATGAATCATTGCATATCCTGGTACACCGCCGGAGGCACACATATAGAGTCATATTTTGTTCTAAGTACCGAGTTGTAATTGTTGAGTTGTATGAAAAATAAAAGTGTGATGATCATCATTTTTAGAGCATTGTCCCAAGTGAGGAAAGGATGATGGAGACTATGATTCCCCCATAAGTCGGGATGAGACTCCGGACGAAAAAAAAAGAAGGAAAAGAGGCCATAAAAAAAGAGAAAAGGCCCAATAAAAAAAAGAAAATGAGAGAAAAAAGAGAGAAGGGACAATGTTACTATCCTTTTACCACACTTGTGCTTCAAAGTAGCACCATGATCTTCATAATAGAGAGTCTCTCGTTTCGTCACTTTCATATACTAGTGGGAATTTTTCATTATAGAACTTGGCTTGTATATTCCAATGATAGGCTTCCTCAAATTGGCCTAGGTCTTCGTGAGCAAGCGAGTTGGATGCACACCCACCTAGTTTCATTTGTTGAGCTTTCATATACTTATTGCTCTAGTGCATCCGTTGCATGGCAATCCCTACTCACTCACATTGATATCTATTGATGGGCATCTCCATAGCCCGTTGATTCGCCTAGTTGATGTGAGACTATCTTCTCCCTTTTTGTCTTCTCCACAACCACCATTCTATTCCACATATAGTGATATATCCATGGCTCACGCTCATGTATTGCGTGAAGATTGAAAAGGTTTTGAAAATGTCAAAAGTATGAAACAATTGCTTGGCTTGTCATCGGGGTTGTGCATGATTTAAATATTTTGTGTGGTGAAGATAGAGCATAGCCAGACTATATGATTTTGTAGGGATGAACTTTCTTTGGCTATTTTATTTTGAGAGGACATAATTGCTTAGTTAGTATGCTTGAAGTATTATTATTTTTATGTCAATATGAACTTTTTTCTTGAATCTTTCGGATCTGAATATTCATACCACAATTAAGAAGAGTTACATTGAAATTATGCCAAGTAGCACTCCGCATCAAAAATTCTCTTTTTATCATTTACCTACTCGAGGACGAGCAGGAATTAAGCTTAGGGATGCCCGATCGTCTCCAACGTATCTATAATTTTGATTGCTCCATGCTATATTATCTATTGTTTTGGACTATATTGGGCTTTATTTTCCACTTTTATATTACTTTTGGGACTAACCTATTAACCGGAGGCCCAGCCCAGAATTGCTGTTTTTTGCCTATTTCAGTGTTTCGAAGAAACGGAATATCAAACGGAGTCCAAACGGAATGAAACCTTCGGGAACGTGATTTTCTCATCAGATAAGACCCAGGAGACTTGGACCCTCCATCAAGAAAGCCACAAGGCAGCCACGAGGGTGGAGGGCGCGCCCCCCCTAGGGCGCGCCCCCCTACCTTGTGGGCCCCTCGAGGCTCCACCGACGTACTTCTTCCTCCTATATATACCTACTTACCCCCAAGAGATCAGATACGGAGTCAAAAACCTAATTCCACTGCCGCAACTTTCTCAGATCCACGAGATCCCATCTTGGGGCCTATTCGAGCTCTACCGAAGGGATTCCACCACGGAGGGCTTCTACATCAATATCATAGCCTCTCCGATGAAGTGTGAGTAGTTTACCTCAGACCTTCGGGTCCACAGTTAGTAGCTAGATGGCTTCTTCTCTCTTTTTGGATCTCAATATAATGTTCTCCCCCTCTCTCGTGGAGATCTATTCGATGTAATCTTCTTTTTGCGGTATGTTTGTTGGGACTGATGAATTGTGGGTTTATGATCAAGATTATATATGAGCAATATTTGAATCTTTCCTGAATTCTTTTATGTATGATTGAGTTATCTTTGCAAGTCTCTTCGAATTATCCGTTTGGTTTGGCCAACTAGATTGGTAGTTCTTGCAATGGGAGAAGTGCTTAGCTTTGGGTTCAATCTTGCGGTGTCCTTACCCAGTGACAGAAAGGGTTGCAAGACACGTATTGCATTGTTGCCATCGAGGATAAAAAGATGGGGTATTTATCATATTGCATGAATTTATTCCTCTACATCATGTCATCTTGCTTAAGGCGTTACTCTGTTTTCATTAACTTAATACTCTAGATGCATGCTGGATAGCGGTCGATGAGTGGAGTAATAGTAGTAGATGCAGGCAGGAGTCGGTCTACTTGTCTCGGACGTGATGCCTATATACATGATCCTACCTAGATACTCTCATAACTATGCTCAGTTCTGTCAATTGCTCAACAGTAATTCGTTCACCCACCGTAAAATACATATGCTCTTGAGAGAAGCCAATAGTGAAATCTATGGCCCCGGGGTCTATTTTCATCATATTAATCTTCCTACGCTTTATTATTGCTTTGCTCTTTACTTTGCCTTTTTATTTTACTTTGCATCTTTATACCAAAAATACCAAAAATATTATCTATCATCTCTATCTGATCTCACTCTCGTATGTGACCATGAAGGGATTGACAACCCATATTCGCGTTGGTTGCGAGGAGTTATTTGTTTTGTGTAGGTACGAGGGACTTGCGCGTGGCCTCCTACTAGATTGATACCTTGGTTCTCAAAAACTGAGGGAAATACTTACGCTAGTCTGCTGCATCATCCTCTCCTCTTCGGGGAAAACTAACGCAAGCTCAAGACGTAGCACTACGCGCCAGCTATCCCAAAATATCTACCCACCTAACGGTCATATCATTGAAGGGCATTTATGTCTTATCATGTCGGGCTGCTCCCTAGGCTATAAATAGCCGCCCCCTACAACCACTAGCTGGTTGGCTACTCCGAGAGAAACTGACACTTGTCATTTGAGAGCATCCCATCCTCCGAGGACTTTGAGCGAAAATTATCAAGTGAGGAAAACCCAAACCCAAACACCTACAAACCCAAAGTGATTGAGCATCACTGAAGATATTGATCCTATGTAGATCCGACGCTTGTTACCTTTGAAGATTGTGCTTCTTCCAGACGGTTAGGCGTCATGGTCTAGAGCATCCAAGAGGAATTGTGGATCGCCGAGTGACCGAGTCTGTGAAGGTTTGGAAGTCACCTGAAGACTTACCACGAGTGATTGGGTGAGGTCTGTGTGACCTTAGCTCAAGGAGAATACGGTGAGGACTGTGAATCCGGAACTGTGTGTCCTCAGGTTTAAATACCTAGCCGCTCCAACCAGACGTACAACTGAGGCAGCAGTTGGAACTGGTCTACCAAATCATTGTCTTCACCAAGCTTACTGGTTCTATTGCCTAAACTCTTTCATTTCCTCATAACTGTGTTGTGCACTTGTTCATATCTGTTTTTGAAGACTTTGACTGAAGACTTTCTCAATTTCCTCAGTTCAATTTCTTCAGTCTGTTTGTCTTCATCCTGTGTTATCCTGTGTTTACGCTTTCAGACTTTCAAGGCTTGTCTTCATTTCATCATGATGACTATGCTTGTGTTCTGTTATGTTTACTTTTGAGTACTTATTCCGCTGCAAGTAGTTCTTCACTAAGGAATTTCCTCACCCGCAAATTCCTCACTGAAGAATTCATAAAAATCTCCTATTCACCCCCTCTAGTCGATATAACGCACTTTCATGCCTACGGCCCACGGCGTGGTGCTACGTCTCGAGCTAGCGTTGGTTTTCCCCGAAGAGGAGGGGGTGATGCAGCACAGTAGCGTAAGTATTTCCCTCAGTTTTTGAGAACCAAGGTATCAATCCAGTAGGAGGTCACGCGCAAGTCCCTCGTACCTGCACAAAACGATAGCAACTCGCAACCAACGCTTAGGGGTTGTCAATCCCTTCACGGTCACTTACGAGAGTGAGATTTGATAGAGATAATATTTTTGGTATTTTTGGTATAAAGATGCAAAGTAAAAAGTAAAAGAAAAGCAAGTAAAATAAAGTAATGGAGATTGATATGATGATAATAGACCCGGGGGCCATAGGTTTCACTAGTGGCTTCTCTCAAGAGCATAAGTATTCTACGGTGGGTGAACAAATTACTGTTGAGCAATTGATAGAATTGAGCATAGTTATGAGGTTATCTAGGTATGATCATGTATATAGGCATCACGTCCGTGACAAGTAGATCGAAACGATTCTGCATCTACTACTATTACTCCACTCATCGACCGCTATCCAGCATGCATCTAGAGTATTAAGTTAAAAACAGAGTAACGCCTTAAGCAAGATGACATGATGTAGAGAAATAAATTCATGCAATATGATAAATACCCCATCTTGTTATCCTTGATGGCAACAATACAATACGTGCCTTGCAACTCTTTCTGTCACTGAGTAAGGACACCGCAAGATTGAACCCAAAGCCATGCACTTCTCCCATTGCAAGAACTACCAATCTAGTTGGCCAAGCCAAACGGATTATTCAAAGAGACTTGCGAAGATAACTCAATCATACATAAAATAATTCAGAAAAGACTCAAATATTATTCATAGATAAGCTGGATCATAAACCCACAATTCATCGATCTCAACAAACACACCGCAACAAGAAGATTACATCGAATAGATCTCCACGAGAGAGGGGGAGAACATTGTATTGAGATCCAAAAAGAGAGAAGAAGCCATCTAGCTACTAGCTATGGACCCGAAGGTCTGAAGTAAACTACTCACACTTCATCGGAGGGGCTATGGTGTTGATGTAGAAGCGCTCCATGGTGGATGCCCTCTCCGGCGGAGCTCCGGAATAGGCCCCAAGATGGGATCTCGTGGATACAGGAAGTTGCGGCGGTGGAATTAGGTTTTTGGCTCCGTATCTGGTCTATTGGGGATACGTAGGTATATATAGGAGGAAGGAGTACGTCAGTGGAGCTACGAGGGGCCCACGAGGCAGGGGGCGCGCCAAGGGGAGGCGCGCCTCCACCTCGTGACCTCCCGAAACTTCTTGGAGTAGGGTCCAAGTCTCCGGATCACGCTCGTGAGAAGATCACGTTCAAGGTTTCATTCCGTTTGGACTCCGTTTGATATTCTGTTTCCTCGAAACACTGAAATAGGCAAAAAACAACAATTCTGGGCTGGGCCTCCGTTAATAGGTTAGTCCCAAAAATAATATAGAAGTGGAAAATAAAGCCCAATATAGTCCAAAACAGTAGATAAAGTAGCATGGAGCAATAAAAAATTATTGATACGTTGAAGACGTATCAGGCATCCCCAAGGTTAATTCCTGCTCGTCCTCGAGTAGGTAAATGATAAAAAGATAATTTCTGATGCGGAGTGATACTTTGGCATAATTTCAATGTAAATCTTCTTTAATAATGGCATGAATATTCAGATCCGAAAGATTCAAGACAAAAGTTCATATTGACATAAAAATAATAATACTTCAAGCATACTAATCAAAGCAATCATGTCTTCTCAAAATATCATGGCAAAAGAAAGTTCATCCCTACAAAATCATATAGTTAGGCTATGCTTCATTTTCGTCACACAAAGATGTTCCCAACTTCTATACCCCCGATGACAAGCCAAGTGTCGGTGTCAAAACCGGCGGATCTCGGGTAGGGGGTCCCGAACTATGCGTCTAGGCGGATGGTAACAGGAGACAAGGGACACGATGTTTTACCCAGGTTCGGGCCCTCTTGATGGAGGTAAAACCCACGTCCCTGCTAGATTAATATTGATGATGTGTGTTACAAGAGTGGATCTACCACGAGATCAAAGAGGCTAAACCCTAGAAGCTAGCCTATGGTATGATTGTTGTTCGTCCTACGAACTAAAACCCTCCGGTTTATATAGACACTAGATAGGGTTAGGGTTACACAGAGTCGGTTACAAGGGTAGGAGATCTACATATCCGTATCGCCAAGCTTGCCTTCCACGCCAAGGAAAGTCCCATCCGGACACGGGACGAAGTCTTCAATCTTGTATATTCGTAGTCTTGGAGTCCGGCTAATGATGATAGTTCGGTTATCCGGACACCCCCTAATCCGGAACTCCCTCAGTAGCCCCTGAACCAGGCTTCAATGACGATGCATCCGGCGCGCATATTGTCTTCGGCATTGCAAGGCGGGTTCTTCCTCCGAATAATTTATAGAAGATTGTGAACACCAGGATAGTGTCCGGCTCTGCAAAAATAATTTCCACATACCACCGTAGAGAGAATAATATTACACAAGATCAATCTGCTGACATATTTTGTGGCGTGACGTCGCACCACTACCAAGCCTTTATTCAAATTGTTTTACTGTTCCACCTCAGCCGTTTAGCGGCGGTTTCTTGGCACGCCTTGTCGAGGCGTAGATTGTGTTCCCTTATTCCAGGATTCCCATCAATACGGACGTGGGTAACCCGACCGCGCCCGTTGGCCTGCCTTCTCTATCAAAGGCGAGTCCTAATCGACCACGGGGGGGCTCTTGGTATTCAACCTCTTTATAACGAGACCAAGGCCCTCTCCTCTTTACACCCTCTATCGAGTTCGCCCTGCGCTTTGAATTCCAACACCCCAAAGCTTCAGATTCAGGCGCTTCGGACTTTCGACGATGTCCGGCTCCGACCAGCATGGCCGATGGGTGTCTTCCTCCATTACAGAAGAAGACGTGCTAAAGCTGCGAGACGCCAGGTATCTAACCGGCGAGATCTCGCATAGGCTGCCTGCTCCAGGGCAGGTCATTCCCACTCCTGAGCCCGGCGAGAACGTGGTGTTCGTGTCTCACTTCCGTCGGGGTTTAGGCTTCCCGACGGACCCCTTTGTGCAGGGGCTCATGTTTTATTATGGGCTTGATTTCCATGACTTGAATCCGGAGTCCATCCTCCATATCTCGTCATTCATTGTTGTATGTGAGGCCTTCCTCCATATTACCCCTCACTTTGGATTGTGGCTCAAGACCTTCAAGGTTGAGCCAAAGGCGATCAAGGGGCAGCAAACAGAGTGCGGAGGGGCGGTCATAAGAAAATACGCTGGTGCTCCGTGGCCCGAGGGCTCTTTTCAAGAGGAGCTTGGTTTATGGCAACGGGAGTGGTTCTATATCACCGCTCCCAGGGGCACTAAATGGGCGGCGCTCCCTGCCTTCCGCTCGGGTCCACCACAGCGGTTGGCGTCATGGGTCAACAAGGGGCTCGACTGGGGGTTGTCCAAGGACGTTCCCCTGCTGTAGGGCCGTATTCGAGATCTCCAGGAAAGAGGGATCAATCTGGTTGCAGTGGCGCAGGTTAGTGTGATCCGGCGTCTTCAGCCCTGCAAACGTCGCCCCCTTCGCCTGTGGGAATTCAATCTGGAGGGACCACGAGCTCTCCAAAATTTTATGGGCACGACGCCCGTGGAGATGTATAAACTGTTCTTCAGATCACGAGAGAAGTGTCCGGACTTGACCGAGGACGCAGGACTAAGCTGCAATCGCCCAGATGCTCAACTAAGTAGTCCTGTAACTGGACAAGCTGTTCATTCATTTATTATACATATATGCCCTTTAAAGGAGCAGTTTCTTGAACAGGAGTGGATAGCCAAGGCAAAGTTGATAAGGTGTCCGGCTCCCCTCCCAGAGACCACGCCGGATCCCATGTTGACCAATATGTTGAAGGTCGCGCCCTTTGAAGAAGGCGAAGGGAGGAGCGAGGGAGCAACTGCCTCTGCGAAGGAGGCTATCAAGGAAGGAGGGAAGAGGATCGCTTCAGAAGATCCGGAGGTCAAGGCCTCAAAGAAAGGAAGGGAATCTTCGGCAGAGAGTCCGGCGCTGGGAAGTAACCCAGCCGCATTATTTCCCCAAGGGGATCAGCCCTCCAGCGAGCCGTAAGTAGAAAGAAGGGGTCTTGTAAATAAGGAGCATCCCCGTATTTATTTATGAAGATAACCGAAATTGTACCTTGTAGTTCGGACCTTGGCCCTTCTCAGCAGAGCTCGTCTTCGGGGAATCTTCTTCCGGAGATGATGGAGAGCGAAACGCCTCCACCTGTCGCACCCTCATGTGAAGCGGACGACCCAGAGGTGTCGTCACGGAGGGTTCCCCCAAGTCCGGCTGGGGCGGAAGGTCCGGCGCCAAGTGGTGTGCGGTCGGAGGATCTGAAGGATCTGCTCGGGCGAGCGGCTATCTCAGAAGATCACCGTGCTCTAATGGGTATGGTGATTGAAAGAATTGCATCCGCGGAGAGCGGATTGCGTGAAGCCGTCAGAAGCTTACTGACGGGGTTTGAGATACGCAAAAAATGATGTACCGTCTGACAGTTATGCATATAAAATGCGCCCTATATAAATAGTAGCCCTGAGACTCGGTATGTTGTCAAAATTGACAACGTGTCGAGGATCAAATTCTCAGTTTTAACACATCGCCGCTTCTAAACAGGTGGCGGGGCGTCCGGAGGCCAGCCGGACTGATGAATATGCCGAACTGAAGCGGCAACTTGACGAGACAGATGCGGACATCGCGCTGGTCAATAAAGGTTTGACGAGTCACAAGGTATGCGACTTCTATGCGGACACCTGTTAAGGGAGCTTGACGCCCATGTCTTACTGTTTGTATGCTTTAATGCAGATGGTGCCGCTGCCGTTGAGGAGCTGCGGGCAGAACTTGCCCGAGCGAAAGAGCAAGCCAGGAGTAGTAATGCGGTTGCTTTAAAGGCGGCCAAGAGCTAGAAGCTGAACGGGCTGCTCACCGCCGGGCAAAGAGGAGATGGCCGAGATGGCCAAAAGGTTAAGGAATGCTACCGATCGCTGCGAGGTTCTTGAAAAAGAGCATCAAGCGGAACAGGAGGGCCTAAAGAAGGCAGCCGCTGAAACCAAGAATGCCCAATCGGCTTTGAGAGCTGCCAAGGAGGAGCTGAGTCAGGCCAGGGCAATTGCGGCTGGAAAATCATTTCTGCTGCGGAGGAAATATACAGATCCAAAGTATGCTCCGTTGGATAAATTATGGAGTTCAGAGGATGCTTATATGGACTAGGCGGCGAGCGCTGTGGATGCGGTTGAGCACTTCCGGGGCCAGAAGGGGAACAAAAGGGAAGAGCTATACTGGTCGCAATTCCATAGTCCGGAGCATCCTCTGCCGCTGACCGATCGGTTGGCTGAATGGGCCGAGCTGAATCGGTTGTCCGGATTGGCCATGAAGCATGTCTTGACTCACTTGTGGCCGGACGAACCCAGTCGAAGAGCTATTTTGGTGTAGTGCAGCAGTTTCTTGGTGCGGTGCCGCGTATCGACGCAATGAAGCGATCGGCGTGTATTGAGGGAGCGCGGATGGCTCTTGCCCGTGTCAAGACATACTGGGCAGAGATGAAGGCCACCGACGTTGCATCCCAAGACTCGGACAGAAGCCGAGTACCTGCCGAGCACTACTTTGAAGAAGTCCTGCCGGGCGCTCGTTTAATAGAGACGCAGTGCTCGAAGGATATTATGTTAGAATGACATGTATGATTTGTGAAAACAATGTTTCAATGTAATATGAGTGCTTTTTATACTTGTGCGTTCAAGTAGTAAACTACTCCCTGTGCGGCCGTTTATGTATATGTGTAGGCTTCAGCCCCCACGCACATAGTGCGGGGGTGTTTGCAAAAAGAAGCGCTTTTTCACTCTTAATCCAACGTCTTGGTCCTGTTAAGGAGGTGACAGCGTAGCAAACCAGGCAACCGGACTATAATGCTTTATTACTTTCACTTAGCCATAGGAGTTCGAGGGTGGGGCTACTATATAGCCCCTGGGGGCACCGCACTCTCCTGAATTCGGGGTGCGTATGTGCCTGACCGAAAACCGGTCCTTCGTTAATGCGGAGGAATTCTAAACATTCCTGTGAGTCGTCGAGTGGTTGACCAGTCTCGCTATATCATGACAATCAGTTTTTCGCTTTCATCGAGGTGCTCGCCCCGAACCGGGCACAATCACATAGTTCTCCGGTGCCGCGTTAGCCGTGAAAACGGAACGTAAGGCAGCAAAACACAGGAGCCGGGCAACCCAACATTTGACCAAAGACATGATTCGGAGCTGATGCATATAAGGCCTAACTCGAGACGCCGAATACTCCCTAAGGTATTCGGTCTTTATGAAAATGGGCAGAATAATGCCCTAAGCCCCTGGTGTCTAGGTACGCGCAAGAATTTCTGGTGCGGCCAATGCCAAAGCACCAGCCTCCTCCTCGGTTATATTAAGGAACCTAGGGGATGTGTATCAACAAGAGACAGTGAAAGAAGGTTTACGCAGGGTCTTAATCTGAAAAGAATCCTTGCAACGGGTCCCTCATCGCACGCCTGCTACCGTGTCTCCGTTGTGCCGTATCCTGGACGGGTGTAGCACGTTGTTCATCTGTAAAAGAGAGGAACTTAGTTTAAAAGAAAAAGGATTGTGCGAAAGATGTACTTAATATTTAAATAAACAAAGTACGGTTCGAAGTAGTGAATAAAATTTGAGCTTTATTGTCTCTTGTTATACATGCATGCAGCCCCTTGTATGGGGGTATGCCGCTAGTGGGCGCTGGACTCGTCTAGCCGTATCCGGGGTTTGAATGACCTATTGCAGGTTATTTGCCTAGTGGAGCCGGATAGCTGTGGAGCTGTCGATGCAGTCTCCCCTTCTTCCGCGCTCGAGTAACACTTAATACTTCCTTTCAACGAGATGATGCCGCGTGGACCGGACATTTTAAGTGTTAGAGATGCATAATGCGGTATTGCATTAAAGCGGGCGAAAGCTTCAAGTCCCCAATAGTGCTTGATGGCTACTTTTAAACGGGCGACATGGAAGAGTAACCTTCGCGACGGAAGTTGTCGGATGAACCAAACACAACTTCTAGCAGATGGAGCCCGTGCAAAGGGCGATGGGCTGGCAGTACTCCTTTAAAGGAGGTGTTGCTATGGCGAATTTTGGTTGGGTTTATCCCCATCCTGCGGATTGTGTCCTGATATATCAGGTTTATGTCACTGCCGCCGTCCATGAGGACATGTGTAAATTGGAATCCGTCGATTATAGGATTCAATATCAAGGCAGTCCATCCTGCGTTCCGGATATTATCGGAATAGTACTGATGGTCGAAGGTGATTGGTTTTGACAACCAGTGTGCGGCGCGCCTTTTAGGGGGCACCGCTTTGTTTTTCCCTTTGATAACGTGAAGTGAGTTTACTGTTTTAACCTCCTGTGGGAAAGTTTTTCGTTTTCCGGAGTGCTGCTTTTGGGTTTCGTCACTCGCATTTGGTGTGTCGAGCCCCTTGTGTTCGGCGTTAAGTCGGCCGGACTGCTTGAAGACCCAGCAATCTCTATGGGTATGGTTTGCAGGCTTCCCGGAGGTACCATGTATTTGACACAGTCTATCCAAAATCTTGTTTAGGTTGGATAGCTCGTCACTGTTATCCTTTAGGGGCAGTGTTTTGTTGTTTGGCCGAGAGTTTTGAATCCGCGTTGACCGCCGCATTATTTGGGCCATTTTCCTTATTCCGCGCTGATCTTTTCTGCGCCGTGATTTCCCATTTCCATCCCTGATTTCGGATGTACTCGGGTCGCTGGTGCTGCATCTAGCCAGTCAGCTGTCTTCTCCCGCGCAAAAGCGGGTCATGAGGCTTGTTAATGCGGCCATTGTTCTTGGCTTTTCTTGGCCGAGGTCACTAGTGCGGAACCGGGCAATAGCACCGGTTCGTAAGGCCCTTTAGTGCCGGTTACATAACTGGCACTAAAGTGTGGTCACTAAAGGCCCCCCCCCCTTTAGTACCGGTTCAGCACGAACCGGTGCTAAAGGGAACCACGTGGCACGAGCCAGCTCCGGGGGCCGGGAGCCCTTTAGTACCGGTTGGTAACACCAACCGGTACTAAAATGTTTGGGGGGGGGGTTTGGTTTTATGATTTCTTTTTCATTTAATTTTGTGTTTTCCATTTTAATTCTTTTTTGTTTCGCCCGCAGATATATATATAATAACTCATGCATGCTCGCATCATACATCATCATATATAATAACAAGTCCTACTAGCTAATTAATCAAGCATCATCATACAACTTCTACTCGTTATTAATAATAAGTCATACGATCATCATCCTCATAGTCATCGAACCCAACCCTACATAATTGTTCTTAGCACATGATCATTAGTATCGTAGGATCGGACCTAAACACACTTAAGGTAAAATAGCATAAAACAATATAGACCCTGACTCTCCATTATGAAGAATGGAGATCATCCTGTCTCCAATTCTTGCGCCTCGCTTCCTTTTGCTTCCAAGAAGCTCCTTCGACTGTCCATACATTTTTCCATCCTTTGATTGTCATGTCTCCACTTGTTTTAGAAATCCGTATGGACAGTTGAGATTCAGAGGATGACCTGGATATATGTTCAAAACACGAAGGCTGCCGCCATTCGATACATCAAATGAGGCACACAATCCTCTGGATTCTCTGTTGAAAACATAGTAATAACTTCGTAGTTAGCAGTGATGTACTAGTTTTAGAAGTATGCAAAAGATGAACGGATGTCGTAATAGTAATAAAACTTACCAGGGTATCTCCATGGTAGTTATCAGAGTTCAACACGTGCACTAGTGGCACGATTGACCATAATGTTGAGGAGTTCGATTGTAGATATTGTAATTCTCAATATCATTACAAAATCCAACCAGATGAGTTTTCTCCTTGTAAGTTAACTCAGAGCCATCGGTGTAGTAAGTTCTATCTACCATCTTCGCACATTCTTTGATACTTCAAAATAAGCTGTCAATGGAAATAAGCTGTCAACTATTTTGAAATGAACAATATAAGTTCTATTAATAATTAACTATGTTTGAGAAACTCACATAGCGGTAGAACTGGAGGAGTATCAACAAGGACCCAAATGTCCATATTGTCTTGCTCGATTTCAGGATCACCAAGATCCATGGTGACAAGCATACCCTCATCAAACCCATACAATTTGCAAAATGCTTCCCAATTTTGCAACCAAAATGGGTTACGCCTCAGATTATACAACTTTACTTCAAAATCCACATCATGATGGGTCCTTAGGTGAATTTTCTTCGCTTCAAAATTTTCATGGTCTTCAAAATCCATCCTCTCCAAGACATAGCGCCTTGCATGGCATGGGATTAACTATACTCGAATTGTAAAAGATGAAAATTACACGTTGAAATAGTTGAAGTCATGCTTAATTATGAAAAAACACTTGTCGTCGCTATGCATCGCTTCAACTTCAAGGTCTCCTCGAGCTTAATGTCAAGCGCCGACCATCGCCCGTGTGAGGCCTGTCGACTCACCTCGATCGTCGTGGCACCACCGCACTCCGGGAGACTTTCATCCTTCGATGATGACATTTCCTATACGCTCATAATTCAAAGACTAAATTAGATCATTATTATTCAACTAATCATATGCATATGCCTTGCATAGTGCTCTCCAATTTGAGCATTCAATAAGAAAAATCAAATCGCAAAATTAAGTAGTATTCAAATTAGGATGCCTTTAATTATAAGAAAACTACATCATCTCCATGTGTCCGTACATCGAATATTATCACTAATACACGTCGAATACTATATATCATACATATCGCCAAGACAGCTAGAACCGTGGCGCCCGACGGGTATCGGCGCGCGGTGGACACCCAAAGGAAGGAACCATCACAGGATCATAGCTCCAAAGTGAGATCCTCAAGAACCTGCCAGTATTCTCGAACCTGCCCTCCAACGCAACCATGTAGCGACGCACGTGCTCGTCCTCCTCGCTGACACGGTGACGTACCACCTCCGCGGTGTCCGGAAGCCTCGGCACCATCACTGGCCCACGCGACCGCCACCAAATAAGAATCGGGTCAACGACGGGCTGGCTCCTCACCAACTATTTCTATAGTAAAATGAACCGGTTTTATTAAATCAACTAGTTCAACTACTAAGCACTTACTATAAATAGAATAATGTAGTACTTACTAAAAATAAACAAGTTTCCCTAGTTCTAACTAAGTCCATTAAACACTTTCTAAGTAGTACTAATGAAATCTTTTTCATCGTCAGATGACATTTCCTATGTTCATATAGGTGAAACATTAAACACCTATATCTAGCCAAATATATATTCATCTAACATTTGACATTAATATATCTAACTATATATTCAATTGACATTACTATATATTTAACTTTTCTATCTAATTCATCTAACATTCGACATTAATCTAACATTTATATAAACTCAAAATATATAAAAATTAAATAAACAAAAAACTCATTAACTAGTTATATTAATTATTGAACTAGTTCAAATCTCATATAAAATTTTCTTACTAAAAATAAACTAGTTATATTAATTATTGAACTAGTTCTAATCTCTAGTTCGACAATTTTTCTATCTAGCTAGCTAATTCATCTAACATTCGACATTAATCTAACATTCGACATTAATCTAACATTCGACATTAATCTAGTACGTATGTGTGTATGTGTGTGTATGCGTGTGTGGTATGTGTGTGTGTGTGTGTGTGCGGCGCTCAGACGCCGCCTTCAGACTTGTCTGGCGGGCGCCAAGACGGGGTAGGGCGCCAGCGTTCAAGGGCGGCGGGACGGACGGCGGCGCTGTGTTCAAGGACGGCGGCGGCGGCTGGGTACGCGAGAGAGAGAGCGAGATACGTAAGGACGGCGGCGCTGGACGACGACGGAAGGCGGCGTACGGCGTTATGACGGCGGCGGGGGGACGACGACGACGACGACGGGCGACGGGCGGCGACGACGGGAGCGGCGCGCGCGAGAGAGGTTGACGAAAGAAGTGGGGAGATGTAACTGAAATTTCGTAAGTGTTGTATATATAGGGTGAGCCTTTAGTACCGGTTGGAGCCACCAACCGGTACTAAAGGCCAGGCAAAGAGGCGGGAAGAGCAGGCCTTTAGTACCGTTGGTGGCTCCAACCGGTACTAGCAGTGATCTTTAGTACCGTTGGAGCCACCAACCGTACTAAAGGCCTCGCTGTTACTCCCAAAGTTTAGTCCCACTCGCCGGGCGAAGGGCAGCCGACTGGTTTATAAACCCAGCAGCGGCTACCTCTTCAAACTCCTCTATATAGCAGGCTTGTGGGCCTAAATTCTGCGCTGCTGCCTCAGTGAGTCTGCTGGGCCTTTAAGGCTGTAATTGCACTCCTGTGGCCTAGCAGGCCCACAGGCAGCGCCTAATTTTTTTTGTAGTTTTTTCTTTTCTGCTATTTTTCTTCTATTTCTTTCTCGTAGTTTTTGTATAGTTTTTCTTTTCTGTTATATTTATTTTCTTCTATTTATTTGTGAGTAGTTTTTCATCGAGTTTGCCAAAATTCAACATTTTCAGAGTTCATTTTGTAGTGATTTTCAATTTCACGGTCATTTTGTAAACGATTGAAAATAGCAAATATATTTTTTCCTTTTCTCGCTTTATTTTTATTCTATTTATTTCTGAGCAGTTTTTTCTTTTCTGTTATATTTATTTTCTTCTATTTATTTGTGAGTAGTTTTTCATCTAGTTTGCCAAAATTCAACATTTTAGAGTTCATTTTGTAGTGATTTTCAATTTCATGGTCATTTCAGTAAACGATTGAAAAATAGCAAATATAATTTTTCCTTTTCGCTTTATTTTTCTTCTATTTATTTTTGAGAAGTTTTTTCTTTTCTGTTATATTTATTTTCTTCTATTTATTTGTGAGTAGTTTTTCATCTAGTTTGCCAAAATTCAACATTTTCAGAGTTCATTTTGTAGTGATTTTCAATTTCACGGTCATTTTGTAAACGATTGAAAATAGCAAATATAATTTTTTCCTTTTCTGCTTTATTTTTCTTCTATTTATTTCTGAGCAATTTTTCTTTTCTGCTGTATTTATTTTGTTCTATTTATTTCTGAGTAGTTTTTTATATAGTTTTTTCTTTTCTGCTATTTTTTCTTTTCTGCTATTTTTTCTTTTCTCGCAAAACTTGATGGTCAAAGTCCGAGTTATAACCAAAGTTAAAAACAAAAGAAATGCCGACGTGCAATTAGTTTTTGCCATAATGTAAGAAGTCCGGAGTTGTAATAAGTTATTAAAACTAAAAAGAGGTGCAATGCTCGTTAATTTGCTTCAAGCCTTTCGAATAGTGTAAACTGCCTGCGATAGCTCCGTGCAATCTACCATATTCTCAAGGCTTGAAGCTAAGCAACGTGAGCATTTAGCCTCTTCTTCATCGCTCTCGCACTCGGGGCTTATAAACCGCTCCTAGTCCCTCTCTCTTGGCAAGGTGGGACTAAAAACAGCTTCTTAAGCAATCAGTAGTACTGGTCACCCTTTAGTACGGTTGGAGCCACCAACCGGTACTAAAGGTGGTGCGCTTAAAACAGTTATGGCAAATGAAGGCAGAAATGGTTGAAAGTTGATGGCGTCGCTTTGAATGGTGCATACTGAATGCACAAAAAGTCTGGAGTTGTAATAAGTTTAAAAAAATGAAATGCCTTTGTAACAGATGAGTTTAATTTCGTCCGAAACCTGAATACTTCGAAAGAGATTGTCCAGTTTGTGAACGAAGTGCATCTAGTTTTTGCCGTAACCCTCTCTACTTTTTTGAACAATCTATGTGGGTGAAATGATGATACCATGCCAAGTTTCAACTTTTTCAGAGTTCATTTGTAGTGCTTTTCAATTTCCAGGTCATTTAGTTCTCAAAACAAATCATTGAATGCATGAAAAATAGCAAATGAAGGCGAAATGGTTGAAAGTTGATGGCGCCGCTTTGAATGGTGCATACTGAACGCAAAACATATAAGAGCATTTACATCATGATCTTATATTTCTTTACTGATCTAAATTGTCAATATGATCATATAACATCAAAAAAATACTTTGATCATCAATGATCTTTGTGTGTACAATCTGAATTGTCAATATGAGTCATCAACGATTTATAAACCGATGAAGACTCATATTGAGGCCACAAATTCTACACATAGAGTTCAATGAAGACCAAGTGCTTATGATAGTTTGAGAAATAACATATTTAAGGTGGTAAAAGGCTTGTTAGGGAGCGAGGTGGGACTAATTAAAACATCCTGCCATTAACGTCATTAGTACCGGTTCGTGGTACGGACCAGCACTAAATGGTGATGGTGGGGCCATAGCTCGACATGAGTCGACACAGCCTCTTTAGTACCGGTTCATGGCATTAACCGGTACTAAAGGTTCGCCACGAACCGGTGCTATTGATCGCCCCCATGAACCGGCACTAATGTATACATTAGTACCGGCTCAAATTCAAACCGGCACTAATGTGCTTCACGTATGACCCTTTTTCTACTAGTGGGTGTCTGGCGAGCCATTCGTCTCGGACGTTGTGTTTGAAAGCTGCTAAGGCTTCGGCGTCCGGACAGTCGACTATTTGGTTATTTTTGGTAAGGAACCTGTTCCAGAATTTCTGGGCTGACTCTCCGGGCTGTTGAGTTATGTGACTTAGATCATCTGCATCCGGAGGGCGGACATAAGTCCCCTGAAAATTTGCCCGAAATGCATCCTCGAGCTCTCCCCAGCTTCCAATGGTATTTTCGGGGAGGCTTTTAAGCCAATGCCGAGCTGGGCCTTTGAGTTTAAGGGGTAAGTATTTTATGGCGTGGAGATCATCTCCTCTAGCCATGTGTATGTGGAGGATGTAGTCCTCGATCCAGACTCCAGGGTCTGTTGTTCCGTCGTATGCCTCTATGTTTACGGGTTTGAATTCCGCTGGAAATTCATGATCTAGCACCTCATCGGTGAAACATAGGGGGTGTGCGGCGCCCCTATATTTGGGTGTGCCATGATCTTCAGAATTTTTGGCGTATTGCATTGCTTTGACGAGCCTGCTTTCTTGGCACGTAGATGGACCTAACTGGGCCATCCTCTTGATGTGAATCCTTATGCGGATCGCATATTGGCTTGTGTGCGGCGCCATTCGCCGCTCTCTTTTTGCCATGAGGTCGTCCATCCGACCGGGTGGCCTTCTTGCTTTTTAATTGTGGGGGCTCTAAGGCCTCCTCGTCGAATTCGGGCAGTAGCTTTCTTTTCGGGTAGCTCTTTGTTCGGCGACTGTCGCCGCACTTGTCTGCGGTGCTGAATACTTTGCTCCATCTAATCCTGAGTGCATCTTCCATTGTTTTGAGCTTCCGCTTCTGCTTTTTCAGGCTACGCGCAGTGGCGACGAGCCTTTTCTGGAGGTCATTTTGCTCCAGTGGTTTGTCCGGTGTGAGATCGTCCAGACTGTTGTCTTTGCCGGGGACAGATTGTTTATCCAAGTTGTCTTGTTCGGACGACTGCTCGATAGCTTGTTCGTTGTCCACCGGTTTGCCCTGCTCTATGGCTGGGTCTTTGTTGAGGCGGGACTTTGTTCGGCGTTTACGTTGGCATTTTGACTGCTTTTCGAGGGATTTATCCTTCATAGCGTCCCGTTGCTCCTTGTCTTCATTTGCTTTAGGTGTATCCACCATGTATACATCATGGGGTGAGGTTGTCCAGCATCCTATAGGTGCTGGTTCATTGTTGTCTCCTACATCATCGTCCATACCGTCGATGTCTTCGGAGTCGAAATCGAGCACGTCGTGTAGGCTATCGACAGTGGCTACGAAGTGGGTGGTGGGTGGGCGTTGAATTTCTTCATCGTCCGTATCCCAACCTTCCTGACCGTAGTCCGGCCAGGTTCTCCGGATAAAGAGAGAGACTTTAGTGAATTCAGGATGTCGCCAAAAGGCGAGTGCTGAAAGATGTCCGCGGCCGTGAACTCCATAACGGGCGCCCAATCGGATTCAATCGGCAAGGGCGTGGATGGTTCGGAGTCCGGAGAAGAGTCCGGTACCCTGGAGTCGAGGTCTTCGCAAAGCGACAGGGATGGAGTTCGCTCGATCGCCATAGAGATTAAAGCCCCGGGCGGTGTCCAACCACTCGTCCCCGATCGGGAGTCCGCCCGGATTAAGGGTTGAGCGGATTCGTGCGGCCTCCGTGGCACTGTTCGCTGCGAGCTAGATCATGCCCATCGAGACAAAGGCGGCACGCTTGGCTGTGGCTCGAATCCGTCGAAGATCAAGTCTCCGCGGATATCGGCCGATAGTTTAAACTTCGAATCTGACTCGACGGTCAGGGCGTAGCTTCGATCTGCTCTAGATGGCTGCGAATTGGCCCGCAGCAAAAGCCGCCGGACACGAAGATCTGCCTGGGAGATAAGTCTCACCTGGACCGCGTCGTTGTTGATGATCGAAGTAGCCATCGGTCCTATCAGCGACGACACAGAGGAACTCTCAATGAAAGCACCAATGTCAGTGTCAAAACCGGCGGATCTCGGGTAGGGGGTCCCGAACTGTGCGTCTAGGCGGATGGTAACAAGAGACAAGGGACACGATGTTTTACCCAGGTTCGGGCCCTCTTGATGGAGGTAAAACCCTACGTCCTGCTAGATTAATATTGATGATGTGTGTTACAAGAGTGGATCTACCACGAGATCAAAGAGGCTAAACCCTAGAAGCTAGCCTATGGTATGATTGTTGTTCGTCCTACGGACTAAAACCCTCCGGTTTATATAGACACCGGATAGGGTTAGGGTTATACAGAGTCGGTTACAATGGTAGGAGATCTACATATCCGTATCGCCAAGCTTGCCTTCCACGCCAAGGAAAGTCCCATCCGGACACGGGACGAAGTCTTCAATCTTGTATATTCATAGTCTTGGAGTCCGGCCGATGATGATAGTTCGGTTATCCGGACACCCCCTAATCCGGAACTCCCTCACCAAGCAATTGTTTCATACTCAAATAATCTCAAACTTTTTCAACCTTCACGCAATACATGAGCGTGAGCCATGGATATAGCACTATGGGTGGAATAGAATATGATGATGGGGATTGTGTGGAGAAGACAAAAAAGGAAGAAAGTCTCACATCAACGAGGCTAATCAATGAGATATGGAGATGCCCATCGATTGATGTTAATGCAAGGAGTAGGGATTGCCATGCAACGGATGCACTAGAGCTAAGAATGCTCAACAAAAGAAAACTAGTGGGTGTGCATCCAACTTGCTTGCTCATGAAGACCTAGGGCATTTTGAGGAAGCCCATCGTTGGAATATACAAGCCAAGTTCTATAATGAAAAATTCCCACTAGTATGAACAAGACAACTCACTAAATGAAAAATATGGTGCTACTTTGAAACAAAATATATGAGACTCACTACATGAAGAACAAGGTGCTACTTTGAAGCACAATATATGAGACTCACTACATGAAGAACAAGGTGCTACTTTGAAGCACAAGTGTGGAAAAAGAGGTAGTAGCATTGCCCTTTTATTTATTTTATTTTTTTTGGGCCTTTCCCTTTTTTTGGGCCTTTCTTTTTTTTGGGCCTTTCTATTTTTTTATGGGCAATGCTCTAATGATGATCATCACACTTTCATTACAACATAAGGATTACAACTCGATACTAGAACAAGATATGACTCTATATGAATGCCTCCGGCGGTGTACCAGGATGGTGCAATGAATCAAGAGTGACATGTATGAAAAAATAATGCAAGGTGGCTTTGCCACAAATACAATGTCAACTACATGATCATGCAATGGCAATATGACAAAAGTAATGTATGTCATGAATATGATGATGGATGTTGCATGGCAATATATCTCGGAATGGCTATGGAAATGCCATAATAGGTAGGTATGGTGGCTGTTTTGAGGAAGATATAAGGAGGTTTATGTGTGAAAGAGCATATCATATCACGGGGTTTGGATGCACCGGCGAAGTTTGCTCCAACTCTCGATGTGAGAAAGGCAATGCACGGTACCGAAGAGGCTAGCAAATGGCGGAAAGGTAAGAGTGCGTATAATCCATGGACTCAACATTAGTCAAAAGAACTCATATACTTATTGCAAAATTTAGAATTCATCAAAAATCAAGTATCATGCGCATGCTCCTAGGGGGATAGATTGGTAGGAAAAGACCATCGCTCGTCCCCGACCGCCACTCATAAGGATGCACAAGCCAGGTACACTTCATGCTTCAAATTTGTTACACAACTTTAACCATATGTGCATGCTATGGGACTTGCTAACTTCAACACAAGTATTTCTCAAATTCACAACTACTCAACTAGCACGACTATGATATTATTACCTCCATATCTCAAAACAATTATCAAGCATCAAACTTATCTTAGTATTCAACGCACTTAAAAGAAAGTTTCACATATCTTGAATACCAAGTATATTAACATTAAGCAAATTACCATGCTATTAACGACTCTCAAAATAATCTAAGTGAAGCATGAGAGATCAAGTTTGTTTAAAACAATCCACCACCATGCTATAAAATATCTAAGTGAAGCACTAGAGCAAAAATTATCACGCTCAAAAAGATATAAGTGAAGCACTATGAGCAAAACTATCAAGCTCAAAAGATATAAGTGAAGCACATAGAGTATTCTAATAAATTCCAAATCATATATGGCTCTCTAAAAAGGTGTGTACAGCAAGGATGATTGTGGTAGACTAACAAGAAAATACACAAATAATACAAGACGCTCCAAGCAAAACACATATCATGTGGTGAATAAAAATATAGCTCCAAGTAAATTACCGATGGAAGTGGACGAAAGAAGGGATGCCTTCCGGGGCATCCCAAAGCTTTGAATTTTTGGTGTACTTGGATTATCTTGGGGGTGCCAACCCCAAGCTTATGCTCTTGCCACTCCTTGTTCCATAATCCATCAAAAGAATTCACCCAAAACTTGAAAACTTCACAACACAAAACTCAATAGAAATCTCGTGAGCTCCGTTAGAGAAAGAAAACAAAAGGCTACTTTAAGGTACTGTAATGAACTCATTCTTTATTTGTATTGGTGTTAAACCTACTGTATTCTAACTTCTCTATGGATCATAAACTATTTTACTAGCCATAGTGTCACATCCCTAGTTCTGGTATGACCTAGACTAGCTGGTCATTCGTGCATCATGTTTAAATTTCATTTAAATTTGAAATGGGGATTTGTGAAACCCTCTGAATCTTTTTGGAAATTGATCAAATAAAAATTGCTCCAAAAAGGTCCAAGAAAATGCTCATGTTGCTCTCTGAAAATATTGGACAGAGATAAAAATCAAACCAATATTTTCGGGAGCTCATAAGTATTTATTTTGGGCATTTGGAATTAACGCATAATTATTTGCTTTGGATATATATTGTTATATATATATATATAATATTGTCCAAAAATTATGCCATTTATTAAGGAGCTCGAATAATACCACTAGCCCCTACAAAATTGGCATAAGTTAATAAAATGGTTTAGTATTTTATTTAAATCAAAACAAATGTCAGAAAAATAGAAAAAGAAATAAATAGGAAAATGGGGAGCTTACATGGGCTTACCTCCCTTTGCAGCCCAGAGGCCCGGCTGGCCCAGCTGGCCCAGCCGACTGGCAACGCCAGAGTCCCTCTCTCGCCAGAGGATAGGGGCCGCCCGGCGATGTCGTGCACGCGTCCCAGCCACGCCACCTGCCTGCCTGGCCTCCCCCTCGACGCTCTGGCCTCCGGACGACGCCACGCGCCGCCCTGACCGCCCTCCTCTCTTTCCCGTGCCTCTCCCCTCCTCTGGCTCCCTCTCCCCCTCTTTCCCGAACGCCACCGTCGCCGCTGCTCGCCGTAGCCGTAGCCACCGCGCCCCTCGAGAGCATCCGAGATGTCCCCGAGCTCCGCGTCGTCGTCCTCGTCCTCCCTGTCAAGCCACGCAAGCCGGAGCGCCCCGTGGAGCCGTCACCGCCATCGTCTTCATCATCGGCCGCCGGAGATCGCCACCGACATGCCGTCGCCTCCAAGCCATCCTGGAGCGCGCTGAGATCACCGAAGGCCTCGCCGTGAGCTCCTCTACCGAACCCCTCTTCTCCCCCTCGTTTTTGCGCCCAGTAGCTCCATCCCCCTTCACGGCCATAGTTCCTCGCCGCCGTCCATGTCGCCGCTGCCGCCTGGTCACCGCAGCCCGCAACCGAAGCGCTTAACGTGCTCCCCGGTGCCGCGAGGGTGCCGCAGAGCCCCTCGTGGCCTCCTCGTGCCCTCCAGCCCCTCTCCGCTCGAGCCCGAGCTCCGCCGCCGCAGCAAGCTCTGCCCGGCGAGCTCCGCCTCCCGGCTCCTCCCCCCTGCCCCACTGGATGCGCGCGAGCACCAGCTCCTCGGAGATGGTCTCCGCCGTCCGGATGGTCGCCGGAGCGACAATCCAGATCCTCCGCCTGCTCGGCCTCGCCGGCGGCTCAACGCCAAGGGATTGACCGGGTCAACCCCCGCTAATTAAGTCCCCCTTGTGACACTGACATGTGGGGCCCGGCCCTGCTAATTTTTAGTTTAAGATTAGCTTGACAATTAATTATCCCCGTTAATTAAACAAGTTTAGGTTTAATTTAATTAAGATTAGCCACAGTCATTGACACATGGGTCCCATTGGTCAGGTTTGACCTGGACCTGGCCATTGACCCGCTGACGTCATGCTGATATCAGGCCGGCGCAGTTATCCATTTTCTGGATTTAAATTAAATCAGGAAATTCCAGAAAATTAGCAAAACTTCAAAAAATCATAGAAATTCAACCGTAACTCAGATTGAAATAATTTATATATGAAAAATTATCAGAAAAATGCAATCTTTCCATCTGTACTAGTTTCATGCATGACAAACCAACTTATACATGCTGTATAAGTGAAAAAATGTAAATGGCATATATAAGAGCTTAACTTGGAGTTGCATTTGAACTCTTGGTTCAAATGGACCTCTTCCAAACTGAATGCTAGTTGCATTAGCTCAAACAACATCACATCTACATGCCATGTTCACGCATCATATTGTTGCATATGATTGTGTATTGATTGCCGGCACCGTTCCTTCTCGATAGGTCCTGCTCCGGAGACGCTCCAGAGTACCTGTCTGTGAAGCAGTGCACTCCTTGTTGATTTACCAGGCAAGCAAACCCCCTTGTTCATTCCGATACAATCCTACTCTCTCGCTCCTGCTCTCAGTTATTGCATTAGGACAACAACGATTCATCTGCTACTTTGTGCTGCGGTAGTTGAACCCATTCCTCTGCATGACCTGTCATTGCCACAGTAAATAGTTGAAACCCACTAGCATGTGTAGGAGTTGATTGAGCCATGTTGTGTTCCTACCATGCTATGCCTACTATTGCTTAGAGTTGTGTCAGGTCTGATTCATTGGGAATGAATTGGAGTGTTACGATATGTTCTGATGCTGAGAGTGAAGTGTGTGAACACGATTTGGTAAAGGTAGCGGTGAGAGGCCATGTAGGAGTACATGGTGGGTTGTCTCACTGGAACCGTCCTTAAGCACTTGAGTTCTATGTATGTTGTCCAATGACTCGATACTACCACACATTGGGTTCGGTAACTCGACCCTCTCGACTTATTAATCAACTTGATCTTTGTCCAGAGTCGCAACTAGTTTCGTGTTTGTAGGTAATGTTATTTTTCTACCAAGTGGCACCCGCAGAATGGGCTTGGGATGAGACTAGGCACACGTGGCCTGGTGTACCGAGTGGCACCGGATGGTGGGCTCGGGAACCCTGCACACATCGTTTAGGGCCGTGGCGACACCCCGCCGGATCTCCTTGCGGATGGAACCCGAATAGGCGATAAACCTGGCTAGAGTCTTGTGTGGTTAGTCGGTCGTGGCCGACACCCTCGCCAAAGCTTCCGCTTGAAGGTTGCCGAGATACATGACGGTATATGGCGGTAAGTGGCGAGAGTGTGTGAAGAAGTACACCCTGCAGGGTTATCATGATCTATTCAATAGCCGTGTCCTCGGTTATGGACTTCTTCGATGCTTACGTGGTACATAGACAACTTGAAGTGGATACTCTAAAATGCTCAAGACAAGTGTGAGTGCTATGGATGGCCTTCTCGTATGGAGACGGGATGAATCCATAGTAGTGTATTGGTGGTGACTAGTGGACGCGTGTGCCTATATCACCTCAAAGAAGTTCGGTAGTCGAGAACAGGATAGCCACAGAGTCAAAGCTGGCTTGCTGCAACTAAACTCCACATTACCTTCTTGATACTAATGCATGTATATTAGGATCTGATGTAAGTCTTGTTGAGTACCTTTGTACTCACGTTGCTTTATTTATGTTTTTGCAGCGGAGACTTCGTCTCACTAGTAGTTCTCGTGGACTTGACGAGTAGCTTGTTACCTCAGCTACGATCTTGTACCCTTGGGAGGGACTTGTAGATAGTCGGGCTTCTCAGCCTTTTTCTTTTGTAGTTGTGCGTACTCGGACATGTAATGCTTCCTCTTGTTGCTTGTATGTTTCAATGATGGGTCATGTGACCCTGATTGTATTTATTGCTATGTGGCTCTTGAGCCTTTATCTATATGAGTTTGCGTTATGTTGTGATGCCATGTTGTACAGCACATACTTGCATGTTATGCATACGTGTAACTTGTATTGCTATGTGTGGATCCGACAACCTAGTTGTTTATCCTTGGTAGCCTCTCTTATGGGGAAATGTAGTCTCGTGCTTCCGAGCGATAGTAGTCCGCTTCTGCTCGGTTCACCGGAGTCCTGCTAGCCCAGACTACTGCTTGGACACTTGACTGGCGGCATGTGTTTCACTTCGTTCTTATGTCTATCCTTCGGGAAATGTCACGCGTGATATTCGAGTCCTGCCTAGCCTGCTACAGCCCGGGATACCGGAGTCCTGTTAGCCCAGTGCTACAGCCCGAATTCATACGTTGATGACCGACATGCTCGATGTGATTCATGTATGCCTGTCCCCATAGGTTAGTGCCACTTTGGGTTCACGACTAGTCATGTAGGCCCGGGTTCTCTGTCATATGGATGCTAGCGACACTATCATATACGTGAGCCAAAAGGCGCAAACGGTCCCGGGCCATGGTAAAGCGACACCCGTGGGAATGCCGTGCGTGAGGCCGCAAAGTGATATGATGTGTTACATGCTAGATCGGTGTGACTTAGGATCGGGGTCCCGACAGCGTTGGTATCAGAGCCTGACTGCCGATAGGATTTCCAAGCCAACCCGGTCGAAGTTGAGTCTAGAAATTATTTAGTTATGTAAGGGAATTGATTGTGGAAGGGAACATAAGGCTCTTTTTACTCCTTTACCTCATGGCCCTCCGATCTGAGTCGTCCTATCTTTCCTACGGGGTTAAGGAACTAGGCTTTCTCTTCTGTCTATCAGGATCACGTGTTACTACTCCGTAGCTCCATAGGATTGGTTGATCAGAGTCATACCCCAGTTTTTGAGTACTTCCGGTGCAGTCTGTTTAGTAATATCTCAGAACCTTGAGTGGTGATGTTGAGTTGTTGTACTACCCCATTTTAGCAGGATGTCTCATTCTGAGCATTTTACTGCCGTTATGCTGCCGGAATTGCCCCAGGAGTTCGAGAGTTACTAATTTCTTTGTCCTACATTTTACAGTTTGTAGCTGATGTTGATTCCGTCCTTGGTTTCGTTTCTCAGGATGTCATCAGTTAAGCGAAGTTCTGTTGCTTGTAGTCAGAACCACGGAGATGGTAGGGATGAGGATCCTCCCGACCAGCCTTCATTGGCAGAGTTTATGTTAGAGATGGAGAGGAACAAGCGTGAGCCTAACCGCTTGTTGGCACGTATCGAGGAGAACACCACACAGCAGTTCAAAGGGTCTGCAACCATTCATGACTTCATTCGCTTGCACCCACCTACCTTTCATCATTCCATCGAGCCACTCGATGCAGATGACTGGCTCCGTAGTATCACACGCAAGCTCCGTTCTGCGAACGTAGCTGAAAGTGACAAGGTCACCTATGCTGCATACCACCTGGAAGGTCATGCTAGTCTTTGGTGGCAGAACTATGAGGCTATGCTTCCAGCTGGCCAGATTCCTACCTGGAGAGATTTCACAGAGGCTTTCCGCGAGCATCACATTCCTGAAGCCCTCATCAATCGCAAGAGAGAAGAGTTCTGTAGTTTCACCCAAAGTAAGATGGCTGTTGATGCTTACAGCAGAGAGTTCGAGAACCTTGCCCGCTATGCTACAGAAGAAGTGTCCACGGACGCCAAGAAGCAGGCTAGGTTCCGGAAGGGTCTCAACCCCAAGTTGCGTCGTGATCTCCACTTGCACCATTGCAATACATTCCAGGCTCTTGTGAACAAGGCCATTAATGCAGAGACAACTCAGCTCACTTACGAGGAGTCTCGTAAGCACAACCGTGATTTGGTTTCTTCCTCCGGTTCTAGTTCACAGAAGCGCCGGATTTGGATTCCGAACTCCGCTCTTCCACCCGGATATACACCGAGGCCATCTTATGTGGTGCCTCACCCAGTTCAGTTACATGCTCCACCCAGGCCTATTGGTAGACCATTTGTCAATGCGGGTCCACGTCCTACTTCAGGGACTTGCTTCACATGCGGAGAGCCAGGACACTATGCACGTGACTGCTCTCAAGCCAGTTATGCTCCACCCCAGCCTGAGAAGACTGTTGGCTGTGTTAAGCCATCAAGCAAGATGATCAATGTCAAGTCAGCTCCCACTGAACATGGACGTGTGCATCACGTCTCAGCTAAAGACGCTCATGATGATCCAGATGTCGTTCTTGGTACCCTCCTTGTCAACTGTCATCCAGCTTCGGTTCTATTCGATACTGGAGCATCTCATTCTTTCATTTATGAAGGCTATGCTCGTTTGCACGACATGTCATTTTGTGACATGCCAACTCCGCTTGAAATCCAAACCCCAGGGTCTAGATGGCAGACCACCAGAATCAGCCATGGTAATGAAATCCTTGTTGATAGACTTGTATTTCTTGCATCACTTGTAGCCCTCAAGTCCTCGGATATTAACATCATCTTGGGTATGGACTGGATGACAGCTAATCATGCCAAGATTGATTGTTACACAAGATCTGTTCAGCTTACACACCCATCTGGCAAGATAGTCACTGTCTCCACTAGAGTTGCAAAGCGTCAACTCTATTCTCTTAATGCCAGCCCTCTTCCAGACCTTGAAGATATCCCGGTAGTCCGAGATGTAGAGTTCGTCATAGATCTTATCCCAGGAACCGCTCCAATCTCTAGGAGGCCTTACAAAATGGCACCCTTAGAACTAGTCGAGCTTAAGAAACAACTTGATGAGTCCTTGCAAAAAGGTTTCATCCGTCCTAGTTCTTCTCCTTGGGCTTGCCCGTTCCTCTTCGTCAAGAAGAAGGATGGTACGGACCGGATGGTTGTAGATTATCGTCCCGTTAATTTGGTCACGATAAAGAACAAGTATCCGCTCCCCAGGATTAACGATCTGTATGATCAGCTCGCTGGATCCTCAGTCTTTTCCAAGATGGATTTGAGGTTAGGCTACCATCAAATCAAGATCAGGAATGGAGACATTCCCAAAACAGCCTTTGTCACTCGTTATGGCCAGTATGAGTACACCGTCATGTCCTTTGGTCTAACCAATGCTCCAGCTACTTTCTCCCGCTTGATGAACTCGATCTTCATGGAGTACTTAGATAAATTTGTCGTGGTTTACCTCGATGATATTCTTATTTACTCGAAGAACGAGGAAGAGCATGCCGAACATCTTAGACTTGTGTTAGAAAAACTCAGAGAGCACCGCCTTTATGCCAAGTTCTCCAAGTGTGAATTTTGGTTGCCAGAAGTGACCTACCTAGGCCACGTAATCTCTGGTAAGGGCATTGCTGTCAATCCCGAGAGAGTTAAGGCCGTTCTTGATTGGACTCCACCTGAAACAGTTAAACAAGTTAGGAGTTTCCTTGGTCTAGCCAGCTATTGTCGCCGCTTTGTTGAAAACTTCTCCAAAGTAGCTAAACCCCTCACGGAACTTCTCAAGAAAGATAAAAAGTTTGAGTGGTCCCCACAGTGTGAGTACAGTTTTCATGAACTAAAAGATGCCCCACTTCGCTCCCATACTTGTGCCACCGGTTTCACTAAAGACTTTATTATCTCATCGGCGCCTCACGACAGGGACTAGGTTGCATTCTTATGCAGGATCGTCATGTGATTGCCTATGCATCTCGTCAGTTGCATCCACATGAGGAGAATTATCCTACACATGATCTAGAGCTTGCAGCTGTAGTCTATGCACTTAAGACCTGGCGACACTACCTTCTTGGTAAACGTTGCGAGATCTACACCGATCACCAGAGTCTCAAGTATATCTTCACCCAACCAGATTTGAACCTTAGGCAAAGACGATGGTTGGAGTTGATCTCAGATTATGATTTAGGGATTACCTACACCCCAGGCAAAGCCAATGTCATGGCTGATGCGCTAAGCCGTAAATCCTATTGCAACAATATCATGTTGCAGCAGGGTCAACCACTTCTCCATGAGGAATTCTGTAAGCTTAACCTTCACATTGCTCCTCACGGATTCCTTTCTACCTTGGTGGCGAAACCTACTCTTGTGGATCATATCATAGAAGCCCAGAAGCATGATACGGGGATTACCCGGATCAAGAGAAACGTTGCCAAGGGTATTGCTGGTAGTTTCTCTATAGATGATCGAGGTGTCGTTTTCTTTGGGAACCGCCTGGTGGTCCCCAAGAAGCAACATCTTCGACAACTGATTCTTAAGGAGGCGCATGAATCTCCTCTCACGATTCATCCCGGTAGTACTAAGATGTATCAGGACCTACGCCAGAGGTTCTGGTGGACTAGGATGAAGAGAGAAATCGCTCAGTTTATTGCTAACTATGACGTTTGTCGTCGCGTTAAGGCAGAGCATCAAAGACCTGCTGGCACCCTTCAGCCTTTAGCTATTCCTGAGTGGAAATGGGATAAAGTTGGTATGGATTTCCTCACCGGCTTTCCCAGGACCAAGAAAGGGAATAACGCTATCTTCGTAGTCGTTGATCGTCTTTCCAAAGTGGCTCACTTCCTTCCTGTTCGAGAGAGACACCGCTAGTCAGCTCGCTGACTTATACATTTCTCGAATAGTGTCACTCCATGGTGTTCCACTAGAGATCAATTCAGACCGTGGTAGTCTTTTCACTTCTCATTTCTGGGAGAGTTTCCAAACTGCTATGGGAACCCATCTTTCCTTCAGTACCGCTTTCCACCCTCAGTCGAATGGTCAGGTGGAAAGGGTCAACCAAATTCTCGAAGACATGCTTAGAGCTTGCGTTATCTCATTCGGTATGGATTGGGAGAAATGTCTTCCTTTCGCCGAGTTTGCTTATAACAATGGCTATCAATCCAGCCTCAAGAAAGCTCCTTTTGAGGTTCTCTATGGATGAAGATGTCGAACACCTTTGAACTGGTCAGAAACCGGTGAAAGACAATTCTTTGGACCGGACATGATCCAGGAGGCAGAAGAGCAAGTTCGCATCATTCGTGAGAATTTGAAAACAGCCCAGTCTCGTCAGAAGAGCCAGTATGATCGTCATCATAAGGATATGACTTATGAAATTGGCGACCAGGCTTACCTTCGGGTTATCCCTCTAAAGGGTACCCATCGTTTCGGTATCAAGGGCAAGTTGGCTCCTCGTTACATTGGTCCCTTTCGCATTCTCGCTAAACGAGGAGAGGTTGCCTACTAGTTGGAACTACCCCCACATCTTTCTCGAGTTCATGATGTCTTCCACGTCTCTCAACTCAGGCGTTGCTTCTCGGATCCCATCCGCAGAGTGGACCATGAAACGCTTGATCTCCAAGATAACCTCACCTATCGAGAATACCCTGTTCGCATTCTTGATCAAGCAGAGCGTGTTACCCGACGTCAGAACATCAAGTTTCTCAAGGTTCAGTGGTCTCATCATTCCGAGAGAGAAATTACTTGGGAGCGAGAAGATCGTCTTCGACTGGAGTACCCCACCTTCTTTCCGTCGACCCCAGAATCTCGGGGCGAGATTTTTCAAGTGGGGGCGAGTTGTCACATCCCTAGTTCTGGTATGACCAAGACTAGCTGGTCATTTGTGCATCATGTTTAAATTTCATTTAAATTTGAAATGGGGATTTGTGAAACCCTCTGAATCTTTTGGAAATTGATCAAATAAAAATTGCTCCAAAAAGGTCCAAGAAAATGCTCATGTTGCTCTCTGAAAATATCGGACAGAGATAAAAATCAAACCAATATTTTCAGGAGCTCATAAGTATTTATTTTGGGCATTTGGAATTAACGCATAATTATTTGCCTTGGATATATATTGTTACATATAAAAAATATTGTCCAAAAATTGCCATTTATTAAGGAGCTCTGGAATAATACCACTAGCCCCTACAAAAATTGGCATAAGTTAACAAAATGGTTTAGTATTTTATTTAAATCAAAACAAATGTCAGAAAAATAGAAAAAGAAATAAATAGGAAAAAGGGGAGCTTACCTGGGCTTACCTCCCTTTGCAGCCCAGAGGCCCGGCTGGCCCAGCTGGCCCAGCCGACTGGCAACGCCAGTCGTCCCCTTCCTCGCGCCATGAGGACAGGGGCACGCGCCCGGCACGCGGCCACGTGTCCGGCCACGCCACCTGCCTGCCTGGCCTCCCCCTCGACGCTCTGGCCTCCGGACGACGCCACGCGCCGCCCCGACCGCTCTCCTCTCTTTCCCGTGCCTCTCCCCTCCTCTGGCTCCCTCTCCCCCTCTTTCTCGAACACCACCGTCGCCGCTGCTCGCCGTAGCCGTAGCCTGCGCGCCCCTCGAGAGCATCCGAGACGTCCCCGAGCTCCGCGTCGTCGTCCTCGTCCTCCCTGTCAAGCCACGCAAGCCGGAGCGCCCCATGGAGCCGTCACCGCCATCGTCTTCATCATCGGCCACCGGAGATCGCCACCGACATGCCGTCGCCTCCAAGCCATCCCCGAGCGCGCTGAGATCACCGAAGGCCTCGCCGTGAGCTCCTCTACCGAACCCCTCTTCTCCCCCTCATTTTTGTGCCCCGTAGCTCCATCCTCCTTCACGGCCGTAGTTCCTCGCCGCCGTCCATGTCGCCACCGTCGCCCTGGCCACCGCAGCCCGCAACCGAGCGCGCCAACGTGCTCCTGGTGCCGCGAGGGTGCCGCAGAGCCCCTCGGGTGGCCTCCCCGTGCCCTCCAGCCCCTCTGCCGCTCGAGCCCGAGCTCCGGCCGCCGCCGCGAGCTCTGCTCCGGCGAGCTCCGGCCTCCCCGGCTCCTCCCCCCTGCCCCACTGGATGCGCGCGAGCACCAGCTCCTCGGAGATGGTCTCCGCCGTCCGGATGGTCGCCGGAGCGACAATCCCGATCCCTCCGCCGCGTTCGGCCTCGCCGGCGGCTCAACGCCGGCGGGATTGACCGGGTCAACCCCCGCTAATTAAGTCCCCCTTGTGACACTGACATGTGGGGCCCGGCCCTGCTAATTTTTAGTTTAAGATTAGCTTGACAATTAATTAGCCCCGTTAATTAAACAAGTTTAGGTTTAATTTAATTAAGATTAGCCACAGTCACTGACACATGGGTCCCACTGGTCAGGTTTGACCTGGACCTGGCCATTGACCCGCTGATGTCACGCTGACATCAGGCTGGCGCAGTTATCCATTTTCTGGATTTAAATTAAATCAGGAAATTCCAGAAAATTAGCAAAACTTCAAAAAATCATAGAAATTCAACCGTAACTCAGATTGAAATAATTTATATATGAAAAATTATCAGAAAAATGCAATCTTTCCATCTGTACTAGTTTCATGCATGAAAAACCAACTTATACATGCTGTATAAGTGAAAACATGTAAATGGCATATATAAGAGCTTAACTTGGAGTTGCATTTGAACTCTTGGTTCAAATGGACCTCTTCCAAACTGAATGCTAGTTGCATTAGCTCAAACAACATCACATCTACATGCCATGTTCATGCATCATATTGTTGCATATGATTGTGTATTGATTGCGGCACTGTTCCTTCTCGATAGGTCCCGCTCCGAGACGTTCAGTACACATGCGTGAAGCGGTGCCTCCCTTGTTGATTTACCAGGCAAAACAACCCCCTTGTTCATTCTGATACAATCCTAGTCTCTCGCTCCTGCTCTCAGTTATTGCATTAGGACAACAACGATTCATCTGCTACTTTGTGCTGCGGTAGTTGAACCCATTCCTCTGCATGACCTGTCATTGCCACAGTAAATAGTTGAAACCCACTAGCATGTGTAGGAGTTGATTGAGCCATGTTGTGTTCCTACCATGCTATGCCTGCTATTGCTTAGAGTTGTGTCAGGTCTGATTCATTGGGAATGAATTGGAGTGTTACGATATGTTCTGATGCTGAGAGTGAAGTGTGTGAACACGATTTGGTAAAGGTAGCGGTGAGAGGCCATGTAGGAGTACATGGTGGGTTGTCTCACTGGAACCGTCCTTAAGCACTGAGTTCTATGTATGTTGTCCAATGACTCGATACTACCACACATTGGGTTCCGGTAACTCGACCCCTCTCGACTTATTAATCAACTTGATCTCTGTCCAGGAGTCGCAACTAGTTTCTGGTGTTTGTAGGTAGTGCTATTTTTCTACCAAGTGGCACCCGGCAGGGTGGGCTTGGGACAGACTAGGCACACGTGGCCTGGTGTACCGAGTGGCACCCGGATGGTGGGCTCGGGAACCCTGCACACATCGTTTGGGGCCGTGAGCGACACCCCGGCCGGATCTCCTTGCGGATGGAACCCGAATAGGCGATAAACCTGGGCTAGAGTCTTGTGTGGTTAGTCAGGTCGTGGCCGACACCCTCGCCAGGCTTCCGCTTGAAGGTTGCCGAGATACATGACGTGTATATGGCGGTAAGTGGCGAGAGCGTGTGTGAAGAAGTACACCCTGCATGGTTATCATGATCTATTCGAATAGTCGTGTCCTCGGTTATGGACTTCTTGGATGCTTACGTGGTACATAGACAACTTGAAGTGGATACTCTAAAATGCTCAAGACAAGTGTGAGTGCTATGGATGGCCTTCTCGTATGGAGACGGGGATGAATCCATAGTAGTGTATTGGGTGGTGACTAGTGGATTCGTGTGCGCCATATCACCTCAAAGAAGTTCTGGTAGTCGTAGAACAGGATAGCCACAGAGTCAAAGCTGGCTTGCTGCAACTAAACTCCACATTACCGTCTTGATACTAATGCATGTATATTAGGATCTGATGTAAGTCTTGCTGAGTACCTTTGTACTCACGTTGCTTTATTTATGTTTTTGCAGTGGAGACTTCTGTCTCACTAGTAGTTCTCGTGGACTTCGACGAGTAGCTTGTTACCTCAGCTACGATCTTGTACCCTTGGGAGGGACTTGTAGATAGTCAGGCTTCTCAGCCTTTTTCTTTTGTAGTTGTCTGTACTCAGACATGTAATGCTTCCGCTTGTTGCTTGTATGCTCTGAATGATGGGTCATGTGACCCCTGTTTGTATTTATTGCTATGTGGCTCTTCTGAGCCTTTATCTATATGAGTTTGCGTTATGTTGTGATGCCATGTTGTACAGCACATACTTGCATGTTATGCGTACGTGTAACTTGTATTGCTATGTGTGGGATCCGACAACCTAGTTGTTTATCCTTGGTAGCCTCTCTTATGGGGAAATGTAGTCTCGTGCTTCTGAGCGATAGTAGTCCGCTACAGCCCGGTTCACCGGAGTCCTGCTAGCCCAGCACTACTGCTTGGACACTTGACTGGCCGGCATGTGTTTCACTTCGTTCCTATGTCTGTCCCTTCGGGGAAATGTCACGCGGTGATATTCGGAGTCCTGCCTAGCCTGCTACAGCCCGGGATACCGGAGTCCTGTTAGCCCAGTGCTACAGCCCGAATTCATACGTTGATGACCGACATGCTCGATGTGATTCATGTATGCCTATCCCCATAGGTTAGTGCCACTTTGGGTTCACGACTAGTCATGTCGGCCCGGGTACTCTGTCATATGGATGCTAGCGACACTATCATATACGTGAGCCAAAAGACGCAAACGGTCCCGGGCCATGGTAAGGCGACACCCGCGGGAATGCCGTGCGTGAGGCCGCAAAGTGATATGATGTGTTACATGCTAGATCAGTGTGACTTAGGATCGGGGTCCCGACACATAGATTCATCAAAATAAGCAAACAACACACGCAAAACAGAATCTGTCAAAAACAGAATAGTCTGTAGTAATCTGTAACTAAAGAAAACTTCTGGAACACAAAAAATTCTACAAAAATTATACGACCTGGGCAATTTGTTTATTGATAAGTAGCAATTGGAATTACTATTTTATCACGTTCGGGTGATTTTTAACAATTCGGGCACTGAGCACAAAGATTCTGGAAATTACAGCAAGATCAAATAACTATCTTCCAAGAAGATCTAATAGGTTTAACTTGGCACAAACACTAATGAAAAGATAAAACCACATCTAAACAGAATCTAGATGGATTATTTATTCCTAAATAGAAGCAAAAACAAAAAACACAAAATAAAATTGGGTTGCCTCCCAACAAGCGCTATCGTTTAATGCCCCTAGCTAGGCATAAAAGCAAGGATAGATCTAGGTATTGCCATCTTTGGTAGGCAATCCATAAGTGGCTCTCATGATAGATTCATATGGTAATTTTATTTTCTTTCTAGGAAAGTGTTCCATACCCTTCTTTAAGGGAAATTGGAATTTAATATTCCCTCCCTTCATATCAATAATTGCACCAATCGTTCTAAGGAAAGGTCTACCAAGAATAATAGGACATGAAGGATTGCAATCTATATCAAGAACGATAAAATCTACGGGCACATAATTCCTATTTGCAACAATAAGAACATCATTAATTCTTCCCATAGGATTTTTAATAGTGGAATCCGCAAGATGCAAGTTTAGAGAGCAATCATCAAAGTCACGAAAATCTAGCAAATCACACAAAGTTTTGGGAATAGTAGAGACACTAGCACCCAAGTCACACAAAGCATGAAACTCGTAATCTTTAATTTTAACTTTAATGGTAGGTTCCCACTCATCATGGAGTTTTCTAGGGATAGAAACTTTCAACTCAAGCTTTTCTTCGTAAGATTGCATTAAGGCGTCAACAATGTGTTCGGTAAAGGCCTTATTTTGACTATAAGCATGAGGAGAATTTAACACGGATTGCAAAAAGGAAATACAATCAATTAACGAGCAACTTTCATAGTTAAATTCCTTGAGATCCAAAATAGTGGGTTTAGCAATATCTAGATTTTTATTTCTTTCAATCCCACTTTTACCAATTTCATCATCAAGATCTAAAAACTCAGAATTCTTAGAACGCCTTCTAGGTAAGGGAAGATCATAATCAGATTCATCAAGATTCATATTGCAAAACAAAGATTTAATAGGGGACACATCAATAACTTTTAGATCTTCATCTTGATTTTCATAGTTATTCGGTTTAGCGGCCATCTTATTGACTAAGGTGGCTTGCATATCCGAAATTTCAGCGGTCATTTTTTCAAGATGAGCAATTTGGGTCTTACACCATCAAATTATTTGGACATATCATCGAGCTCTTTATTCATATAACTCATAAAACTCTTTTGTTCCTTAAGCTCGTTTCTAAAGAAATTATTATGCTCAAATGCAAGACCATAAACTTCCTGACATTGTTTTCGATATCTTCTAGCCTTTTAAGGTGAAGATCACCAAAATTAGGTAATGCCATCATGACAAACAAGCAACTAACACACGGGCAAACAAAAGGCAAAGGGAAAAAGAGGAGGAGATTGGGAAAGAGAGGGCGAATAAAACGGCAAGGGTGAAGTGGGGGAGAGAAAAACGAGATTCAAATGGCAAATAATGTAATGCGAGAGATAGAGATTGTGATGGGTACTTGGTATGTTGACTTTTGCGTAGGCCTCCCCGGCAACGGCGCCAGAAATCCTTCTTGCTACTTCTCGAGCTAGCGTTGGTTTTCCCCGAAGAGGAGGGGGTGATGCAGCACAGTAGCGTAAGTATTTCCCTCAGTTTTTGAGGACCAAGGTATCAATCCAATAGGAGGTCACACGCAAGTCCCTCGTACCTGCACAAAATGATAGCAACTCGCAACCAACGCTTAGGGGTTGTCAATCCCTTCACGGTCACTTACGAGAGTGAGATCTGATAGAGATAATATTTTTGGTATTTTTGGTATAAAGATGCAAAGTAAAAAGTAAAAGCAAAGCAAGTAAAATAAAGTAATGGAGATTGATATGATGAGAATAGACCCGGGGGCCATAGGTTTCACTAGTGGCTTCTCTCAAGAGCATAATTATTCTACGGTGGGTGAACAAATTACTGTTGAGCAATTGATAGAATTGAGAATAGTTATGAGGTTATCTAGGTATGATCATGTATATAGGCATCACGTCCGTGACAAGTAGATCGAAACGATTCTGCATCTACTACTATTACCCCACTCATCGACCGCTATCCAACATGCATCTAGAGTATTAAGTTAAAAATAGAGTAACGCCTTAAACAAGATGACATGATGTAGAGGAATAAATTCATGCAATATGATAAATACCCCATCTTGTTATCCTCGATGGCAACAATACAATACGTGCCTTGCAACTCTTTCTGTCACTGAGTAAGGACACCGCAAGATTGAACCCAAAGCCATGCACTTCTCTCATTGCAAGAACTACCAATCTAGTTAGCCAAGCCAAACGGATAATTCGAAGAGACTTGCAAAGATAACTCAATCATACATAAAAGAATTCAGAAAAGATTCAAATATTATTCATAGATAAGCTGGATCATAAACCCACAATTCATCGGTCTCAACAAACACACCGCAAAAAGAAGATTACATCTAATAGATCTACATGAGAGAGGGGGAGAACATTGTATTGAGATCCAAATCAAAAGAGAAAAGAAGCCATCTAGCTACTAGCTATGGACCCGAAGGTCTGAAGTAAACTACTCACACTTCATCGGAGGGGCTATGGTGTTGATGTAGAAGCCCTCCGTGGTGGATGCCCTCTCCGTGAGCTCTAACAGGCCCCAAGATGGGATCTCGTGGATACAGTAAGTTGCGGCGGTGGAATTAGGTTTTTGGCTCCGTATCTGGTCTATCGGGGATACGTAGGTATATATAGGAGGAAGGAGTACGTCGGTGGAGCTCCGATGGGCCCACGAGGCAGGGGGCGCGCCCAGGGCGGCGCGCCCTCCACCCTCGTGACCTCCCGGGAAACTTCTTGGAGTAGGGTCCAAGTCTCCTGGATCACGTTCGGTGAGAAGATCACGTTCCCGAAGGTTTCATTCCGTTTGGACTCCGTTTGATATTCTGTTTCCTCGAAACACTAAAATAGGCAAAAAACAGCAATTCTGGGCTGGGCCTCCGATTAATAGGTTAGTCCCAAAAATAATATAAAAGTGGAAAATAAAGCCCAATATAGTCCAAAACAGTAGATAAAGTAGCATGGAGCAATCAAAAATTATAGATACGTTGGAGACGTATCACGTGGCTCCACCAGCGGCCCCGTACAGCCCATCTTCACCAGCAAAACACTCAAGACCCTCGCGAGGGGCCAAGCCTCGCGAGGCGGACGATGTAGACCTCCTTAGGAGCAGCCTCACCAGGCTGGCTCACGAGGAACGGAGAGATCAAGGCAAGGGGCACCTCGCGAGGTCCCTGTGACGCAAGCCATGACGACCATGGCCAGGCAGGCGCCAGGCGGGCGCCAGCGTGTGCAGTGTCCTCGTTTCCTCTTTGGTGCCAAAGAGGCATGTGCAGGCGAGGAGTACCGAGGCATTAGGCAAAGGTTTCCATATCGGTGCAACGAGACCAAGACTAGAAGGACGGGAAGATGGAGGTCACCGTGGAGCCCAAGACGGCGTCATCACCAGAGCCTTTGGCAGGCGAAGACTACTTTTGTCAGGATGACTTGTGCTAGCTGTCCCCCTTCAAACTTGGCCGTTGTGGGATCCCTTACCGCTCAATATTTGGGAAGAGGGCCAAGGCCACTATAAATAGGACTAGCCACCACCATAGAGAGGGCAGATCTAGACCGGCTAGAGAGACACCACAGCAGCTCACCAAGCACAAGAACACCTCTCCTCAGGATCGGCTGTTCTTCCCTTGTAACTGTTCATCCTCAGCCCAAGAGGCAATCCACCACACCACACTGCAGTAGGGTATGACACCACAACGGTGGCCGAACCAGTATAAACCTTATGTCCTTTTGTTCTTTGGGTTCGTCAAACTAGGCGTGAGATCGTGGTGCGCGTGAGCTAGGGGGAGGAGAGATCTTCATGCGCACCCCAGTGTTCGAACCTTAAGGGTTTTGCCGGAACCCGAAATCCGACAAGAACATCAATTGTTGATGGTTAACAAAACCACTAGTTTCAACAAAAGGGCAAAGGGACAGAACGGGAACTTCAAGAAGAACAGCAAACAAGTTGCCGCTCCCATGAAGAAACCCAAAGCTAGACCCGGGCTTGAAACTAAGTGCTTTTACTACAAAGGAAATGGTCAGTGGAAGTGGAACTGCCCCAAATACTTGGCTGATAAGAAGGATGGTATCGCGGGATAACCACGGCCACCTATGGGACTAGGAGGCCCCTTGATGGTTCGTCAGGGGGACGACCCGTTGCACAAAGAGCAGACCAGCGCACGACAGCATGACAGGCAGCACACAAGAAATTACCCAGGTTCGGGCCGCCGCGAGGCACAAGACCCTACTCCTGCTTTAGTGGATTTATGGTGGAATGGGAATGGTGGAACGCAGTACACTTTGCCCGGCAGGGTTGCCTTAGGGCAGCAGCGACTACGCGCGTATGGTGGTGTGGGTTCGTCAACTTTCCAACCCTTCATACGGGTGCCCTGGGCCTCCTTTTATAGATTAACGGGTCACCACAATGGCAAAGTGGTCATTGTCCACTGATATGATAGCAAACAGTGCATCATACCTAACTCTGCGGGCTGACAGGGTGCATTAAATGCACCACTTAGCGTCACATCACTGGTTGCCCGGCAAGGCTTGCCGGGCTGTCTCGCCAGCTCCGCACAGGTTCCCTTGACACGTCACCGGACGGGTGTCATTTATAGGTTTCTTCTGTAGGAAATGGCAGCCATGAGGTGAATGGCTGCCACTTAACACTACAAAAAAAAGAAACATCTGTGACATTTTGGGCCGAACGAATTTTTTTTGTCATACTTATGACACTTCTATGATGATAATTGTGACAAAACCCGGTATCATCAAAGGTGTGGTGGGGTTCTACTTCTATGACAAGAAATCATGACAGAAAATGGGCTTTTCGTCCTGGGCGGGCCGGAGATGCAGCTACATAACATTCTTTGGGCGAGGAAAATATCGGGGTGTTCCCGGTTACGGTTGGTGGTCGGGGCCGAGCGATGCGCGTTTCTCTCATACACGCACGCGCGTGGGTGCGAGGCGTTGGGCTCTAACTGAACCCGAGCGAGGCGCTGGGCTCTAACTGAACCCGAGTGATTGCACTGCAGGCTACGCGTTACTAAACCCGAGAGATCAATCGATGGCTGTTAATTGAACCCGATCGAGTGATTCCTTCGCTATTGCCGCTAACTGAAGTCGATCGATGCTGCCTCTGGATGAACAGTGAGCGTTGCTGTGGGGGGTTTGGCTGAACAGGACCCCGTGGTGTTGCCTCTGGATGAATAGGACCCTGATCGATCGAGCTGGTTGGGGCTGGACGATCAGGACCCCGTGGAGGGCAGGATGAACAGGACCACCCCGTGGAGGCTAGGATGAACAGTAGATGGTGTAGGGCTGGATGAATAGTAGCCCGTGGAGGGGTGGTTGAATAGGAGCCCATGGAGAGGGCTGATTAAACAGTAGCCGGTGGAGTAGCGTGCGGTGGAGGCTGGATGAACAGGAGCCCATGGATGAACAGTTGCAGGTGGAGGCTGGAGGAGGTCGACGGTGGATGAAAAGTAGCCTGTGGAGGCTGGAGGGGGTCGACGATGGAGATGATAGTATCCCGTGGAGTCCCGTTTTGCGGTCACCACACCCCTCCCGATGAACAGGACCCCCGTTTCGACCGTAGTGCTCCAACATAAGTCTGTTTCCTCCGTTTTGCGGTACGCCACACCCCTCCCGATCAACAGGACCCCCGTTTCGACCGTAGGTGGTCCGTTTCCTCCGTTTTGTGGTACGCCAGACCCCTCTCAATGAACCGGATCCCGTTTCGTAGGTGGCCTGTCGAACACAAGGCCGTTTCCTCCATTCTGCGGTACGCCAGGCCTCGTTTCCATCGGCTGTTCCATCCAAGCCCTCCCGATGAACACGAGGACGCATTCCATTCCGACCCAGCCAGTTGGCTCCCCATGAACACGATGACGACAATGTTTCTCCGTTCTGACCCAGCCATGTACACGAGCCCTGGCCGTACGTATGCGCGAGTAGGTGTTCAAGACCCTGCCTGTATGTACATACGTGGCCGTATTTTATTTCTTGCACACGGGCCGCTGTACGTACGTGTACATGCTACGTGCGCGCCTCTACTACGACACGTGCACGCCTCTACATCGGCCAGTATGTACGTACACATTTGCGACCAGAATGACAACACTATGTATGCTTCGACCAGGTGGGTCCCGACTGTCAGGCACTTCCTTGCCTGCGAAGATGTAGCTGGTGGGTCCCAGCAGTCAGGGGGCGAATTGTTTTTTTTGCCCGGATGCACTTCCTTGCGTGTGAAGATGTAGCTGGTACGTCCCAGCAGTAAGGGGGAAATGTTTTTTTCGCGAAATACAGTTTCCCATCCGGTGGGTCCCTGGTGTCAGGTGGAGGAATAATTATTTTGCGTGTAATAAGGAGGCACTTCCTTGCGTCCGCCGTGGACCCAGCTGTGAGCCTCTCCACGTACAGTACTCTTACGATGGAAGTCGTTCCTTGACCACGTTGACCACGCCGCGCCGAGAGCAGCAGGGCGGTGGACGACGGGGAGGCCTAGGAAGGGGACGACGCGGAGCCGGGGAAGATGCGGCAGTGGAAGCCCACACGGAGAGGAGTACGAGGGTTCACTGGTTCGGCTGCGGTGTGAGGCTGCCGACGCCGCAGGGCCTGGCCAGCGGTGGGAATAGTAGGGGCGGTGAGGCCTCTACGACAGCACTACCGGCCACGGGAGGCAGGAGCATGCGGCACGACCGACGCTGCTTTGGGCGGCTGGAGCAAGAAGACCAGAGGTTGAAGAAGCACTACGGCCGTTGGATGGACATCGTACGGTCACTGGAGCTAGAATCGTTCATATTGACTAAGTTGACAAAGCACTCCGTCCCCGTCAACTTAGTAGGCCCACAAGTCAGCCTCCCACCAAGGTGGGTCCCAACTAGCAGGGGGAGTATTCATTTTTTTGTGCGTAATAAGGAGGCACCTCCGGTGGGTCCGAGCTGACAGTGGGGGGAACGTTTTTTTGCGAAATACGTTGGCCCGTCTAGTGGGTCCCAGCAGTCAGGGGGAAACATTTTTTCGCCAAATACGGTGGCCCGTCCGGTGGGTCCCTGCTGTCAGGTGGAGGAATAATTATTTTCCGCGTAATAAGGAGGCACTTCCTTGCGGCTGCCGTGGACCCAGCTGTCAGCCTCTCCATATACAGTACTCTTTCGATGGAAGTCGTTCCTTGTCCATGTTGACCACGCCGTGCAGAGAGCACCAGGGCGGTGGACGACGGCGAGGCCTAAGAAAGGGACGATGCGGAGCTGGGGAAGACGCGGCAGTGGATGCCCACGCAGAGAGGAGTACGAGGGTTCACTGGTTCGGCTGCAGTGTGAGGCTGCCGTCGCCGCAGAATAACAGGGGGTGTGGGTGAGTGGAGGGATGCCCTGGCCAGCGGTGGGAGTAGTAGGGGGCGGTGAGGCCTACACGGCAGCACAGCCGGCCACGGGAGGCAGGAGCAGGCGGCACGACCGGCGCTGCTTTGGGCGACTGGAGCAAGAAGACCAGAGGTTGAAGAAGCATGACGGCCGTTGGATGGACATCATACGGTCACTGCAGCTAGAATCATTTATATTGACTAAGTTGACAAAGCCCTTGACACGCGTCAACTTAGTAGGCCCACAGGTCAGCTTCCGAAACGGTGCGCCCCAGATGTCAGGGAGAGGAATCATTTTTTGGGCGGGTGAAGCTAGAATATCCGAGATTGAAGAAGAAGCACGACATCCGTTGGATGGACATCCAACGGCCACTGCTGCTAAAACCGTGTGTTGACTATAAGTTGACAAAGCCTTGCATACGCGTCAACTCTCTTTTTTTGAGGGGACGCGTCAACTTAGTAAGGCCACAAGTGTGTGGCATAGAACTTATAGCCCATTTGAGATTTGTAAGAATGTGCATCCAATTTTTGAACTCTAATGGAATTTACTACAACCCGTTTATAGTTTGTTAAAAGTACAACCCATTTCAACCAACTGTTCAAAACAGAATTCAATAAAATTTCCCACATTTTGATGGGATCCGAAATATTTTTATCCAAAAGTTTCTAGTTAGATTAAATACAATTTCAATATAAATTTATATTACGTAAAAATCCAACGAAACATTGCGGTCGCAACAATTAGTGAAATTAAAATTTTCAATATCCAAAAATAATATTTTTATAAAGTAATTACGTGTGTGGTTTATTTTTTATAGTTACTGCCCAGTTTTTATAATTACATCCCATTTATTATTTCTTAAAGCCAATTTTCTTGTTAAGCCTAATGCATCCCTCCTAGGAAAGATTTGCAGCCCACAGGGGCGGAGAATAAGAACTTGACCTTGCCTGGGTATTCCTAAAAAAAGTATAGATGGGCTAGCCATTTTCTGCTTGAAAAAAAATTAATATCTGGGCTGGATATCTGGCCTGGGCTAGACGGGCCACAGCCCGCCCAGTTAGTAGCTGCAGCGATGTTCTCGTTGTTGTTCAGAGGAGAAAAATTAATATCTGGGCTAAACATCGCTCAAGAAAAACTCTGCAGTGCCTCAAAAACACAAATACTGCTCGAGCTGCTTGGTCCCAGCTGTCGGCCGCTTCTTGTGCCATTCTCTCATTTATTGACTACATAGGTTGACAATGGTGTGGGACCGAGATGTCAGGAAACCAGGAGGAAGCAAAAAAAATTATAGTTTTATATATTAATAAGAAGGCACTTGCGTACGTGCGGCTATGGCCCTGGTGGGTCCCCACTGTCATCCTCTCGAAGTAAAGTCATCTCCTCATCCTCATGTCCGTTGACCATGTTGACAACACGAGACGGCGGCGCCACGGCGAGCGCAACAACTCAAAGGACGACGGAGAGGGCCTCGGGGCCCTACGGATGGTCTGATACAGCGCCCGCTGCTCATTCGGGAAGCCAGGATCATAGGGACACATGTCCGCGACGGCATTGTAGTTCTCTTGTTCATCGGTGCTCGTTGAGGAGACGGAGGTTGCAGCACAGGTCCTCCTGCACTAGTAGCTCTTCCGCCATTAGGGCGTTGAAGTGCGGCCGCACCTGCTATATGGTGAACACGGCATGAACAGGCTTGGACAGTGGCGCCGGCTCCTGGTCGGAAGCTACGTCCATCGTCTGATTGTCGTCGCTCAGCTCGGCGAGGTAGCTGGCGAGCCAACATGTCCGGCTGCTAGACCGAACCGCTGCCAAGCACGAGTCTGACTGCCTGTCCCACCCAGACCACCTGCCTCGCCCGCGCGCGGTTTCTGCCCGAAACGGTCAGCGCCGCCCGCCCCACTTCCCTGTGCATGCGATTGCTCCGCCTTCAAACAAAACAAGTGCCGTCCGTCCGTCCTTCTGCCGCCCACATTAATGATACATGGTTGTCGAGGCGGCTACTCCGGCGCCACACGTCCGTCCCTCCGCCGCCCACCATTGCTATATAAACTGCGGCACCGGCCATAGCCGCAGTCATCCGCATCCGTTCCTATTCTCCTGTTCACACCACTACTGCCCACCATGGCTTCCACGTGCTCCAGCACTCTTCAGGACGGGCGGACGATGGACCACAAGGAGATGGCAGCCATTGCTGCCGACTGGCTGGCCGGCAGGCAGCCGGAGGACGACGATGTCCCAATGGAGAACATGGTAGTCGATGATCCGGCGCCAACCCCCTCCTCCGCGCCATCCTCACCGGTGCATTGCACCATGACCATCAGCGAGAACTGAGCCCAATATATGGACACGGTGAGGCAGAAGCGTGAGGAGCAGTTCCGGGAGGCGCAGGCCGACGCCGCCTACGCCCACCATCTCCTCCAGGAGCACCTGCAGGCGGCAGAGCAGATTGCCGCGGAGCAGGCGGAGCAGGAGGCTCTGCTCGACTTGTACCGCTCCACCCGCGAGGGCCGCCTCGAGCGCTGGCGGTACTGCATGCGGGTGGCGGAGGCTGCCGCCGCCTACAAAGAGGGCGATGAAGCGGGTGAGGCGATGTTTGGCGAGACTGAGGACGAGGAAGAGGACAATGACGGCTCCGAGGAGTCCCCGCTCCCCTGGCATCGACGAGGCCCTGCTCCACCGAGGCCCCGCGGCGCCAACAAAGAGGCAGAGGACACCGCCGGCTCCGCCGAGGCCCCACCCCGCCGGCAATGAGAGGGAGGATTTCCCCCGCTCCACTGAGGCGCCGCCCGCCGGCAATGAGAGAGAGGACATCACTGGCTCCGCCCCGCTGCCAACGAGGCCGCGCCACACAGAAAACGAGGAAGAGTAGATCACGGTAGGTCACCGCCGCTCGGGTCCAAGTAAGGCCACCGCTGCTACCCTCCAGTTTCTATCACTGAGCTATACATCACGGAGCAATTCTATGATTACAGGATGATTGAAGAGCGCTCCGAGGTTGAGCAAGCTCATGACATACAATCATTTGCTAGAGAACTTGAGCACTTCAGTTGTATGCTACCGGACAAGTTTGTTGCCGGAGGTGTCATCACTAAGCTTCCTCCTTCATGGATCTCATTGGCACCCTTGATGTGGAAGAAAAGGCAAGAGCAAAGGACACACGTGCTCGAGGAATTGAGGGAGGATCTAGTGCCAATCTGGTACTCAAGAAGAACTTCTAGCCCCACAAGTTCAAGAACAAGGGCAAGTTTGATGGTGAAGCAAAGTTAGATGGGATGAACAAGGCTGTGAAACACACGAACTTCAAGAAGAAGAATGACAAGAAGAAAGGTGTTTGTCATGTGGGGATCTGGATCATTGGGCTCCTAGTTTCTCTAATCTCTATGACAAGCTAGGCGGGTTGACCACTGACGACCGGTTAGCTTCTTGGCGGCGACGTGGAGTCGGAGAGCTATGTCGGAGAAGGACGCTACTTCTACTTAACTGCTGGTGCAGTTGGCTGACTGACACGTGGGCCCAACAGGCATCTGGGCCACATGTCGCTTATGCAACTGCACTGCGCAGCTTAAGGATCAAGCTTCTGTTCGGCTGAGCGGACACAGTGGGTAGCCGGTTAATTAATTATACCTCCAGCGCACCTTTTTAGTTGAAGAATGTATGAAATGTAATGAAATCTGCATGTTTATATGAAATTTGGCCGTATGAATGAATTTATTTCGATTAGTTCAATTCTTGTATCATCGGCATTGGATGAACATGCAAAACAATACGTACTAGCATTATTCCCAGGGTGATCACCTCGTTTGCAGCAGTTTCACATGTACTCCCTCCAGTCCTTTCTAGTCTGCATACAAGTTTTGTCTGCAGTCAAAGTATCTCTACTTTGACCAATCTTATTGAAAAAGTATGCACTTTCACAATGTGCAAAGTAAAAAGGAACAGAAGGAGTACAAAGAGTTTGAGCAGCTTTCTAGCGTTCCTGTACATTGCAATCAAACACACAGGCCTGGCAATTCAAAGAGAACATTCAAAACAATCGATGATTATGCATCTCAGCGATTCACATGTCAGAGCCAACATTTACTTCACAACTAAAGAATAAAGAAAAAATGGATCGACGCTGCTGACAGCAAAGGGCGTCCCATTCGAAAATATCAAACGCATGTCTTCTTGCTAAAATCAATGAGCAAAATTTGACAAGGTTTTCCCATTCCAAAATATCAAATGCCTATGATTGTGGAATGGGCAGGGTTTGCCATCAGTTCAGACATTGACATGGGACCTCGTGCAAAATAAACCAGCTGTTCTTTTTGTGCAGCTCCACCAAATCAACCAAATTCGCGCGTAGCTTGTATGATTTCGCCCTTATATGTTGGAATGCCTTGAACTTATCGGCACCTCCTTTCTTGTGGTGGAAATGAATGATTCGATGTATTCATGAATATTTTGTGCAGTTCCCATTGAAATCAAGCTGAGCACCCCTGTTTGCACAAGTACAAAAAAAGTGATTAGTATAAAGCAAACTATACTATGAATTGACAGTTTAAACAGGCACCTACATGGTCCATGTAGAGCACACTTTTAGAAAAATGGAACTCACCAGAAAGAATCCTAGAACAACATTGTACTCGCGCATCACAACAAGAAAATGGAGATTTGTCACCCTTCCGAGCTGAAGTTAGTTTGGTCTTGTGGGGGTAATGTAACCATCCTTCAACTGCTCCTTCCGATGAGAAGATAGACATGGCTTCTTCATCCCGCATAATCGAACTAGTCACTTCACGTACTCCATATTCTTCTTCGAGGAGGAGGATCCTGCTGTGCAAAGACAAGAAGATAACTAAATGCTAGCATCCCTGTTTGCTCGAAAAAAAGGAAAGGAAATATTTAAAACAACACAGATGAAGCACTTCTCAAGGACAATACCACTTTTTGATGACAGTATCTAAACAGTAGCACAACACCAATAGAGATGACAACTCAATCATATTGATGAAATCAGTGGGCGAGTATGAACCTTTGTTAGGAAGCTTATTGTGTAGAGCATACAAATGAAGCACTTCTCCGGAACCATCTGTTGCTACCTATTGTGGTGGTCATCTTACTATATAGTCCTCGATTAGATTAATGTTTCCAGCATCTTCTTGTGCGGTTCCACTAAAATATATGGTATCTTCAAAGAAGATCCATGTTTGCACAAGTAGAGATAATTACGTATTACATTAAGAGTTGCATCAAATCAGTGGCAAAACAATTGCTCGTTCCAGCCATAGCAATAAATTAAGATGCAAAACTATATCATTACTTGTGTCATCACAGTTCCAGTGCTTTATTACAGCACCAGGAGTTGATTTTTGTTTTTCTTCCGCTTGTTCTTCCCCTTCATCACTTGGTTCAATAACAGACAAGCTTCACCTTCAATGTAAGATTTGGCATGTCAATTAGGTTGCACAAGTATAGCACTAAACAATGACATTAATTTTCTGATGAAAGTGGCAAAATACAGGCCAACAGTTGTGAAATATCCTTACCTTACCTCAATGGGATATTGTGGTGCACATACAGATTGGAAGTCTTGTCTCCATTTGTGCAGTTCACTAAAATGAAGCAACATTACCGTACAAGTAGAACAACATATGAAAGCACACTGCAGAATCATGTGAAAGAAGGCTAGTACTGACCTCTCATGACACGGAATTCAGACAACTCACAAGAAGAAGATCTGAACCAAATTTGCCAACACGGATAGGAAGTAAGATCTCCTCTTGTGCAGTTCCACTAAGATCAAGCAATCAAGCAACGTTGTCGGTGTGACATTTTGGTTCAACTGCACAAAACACTCCTAAAACAAAAGTGTTTTGTGCAGTGCAACAAAAGGTCACAATGGCAACAAGGTGAAGTAGATAACCCTGTTTACACAGAGGTGCAAGGAAACAACTAGTGGTCAATAATGGTGGATGACACAGAAGCCAACAAAAAGAAGCATCTACCTTATCTAAATGGGAAAGAAAGCAAGATAGTAGCATTTCTCAAACGGTGGCATTGATTAATATTAACAGAGAGATTATATTAACAATAAAATCCGTTAAACATGTAATTTGCTTTTAACTGTGGCATTGCATCAATTTTCCAGTGGCATTATTAGAGGGTGCTTGTTTACAGGGACATTTTGGTGGAGGGACTAAAAAATTCCGTGTCAGTCCCATCTAAACCAAACTGGAGGGACTTTTAGGGACTAAAGTGGGCATTTGGGACTAAAGAAAGAAGACCCCAAGGGAGAGTCTTTTTGGGACTTTTTCCAACAGTTGCCCCTGCCATGCATCGCACATTGTCTCTATTAGTTCATTAATTGGGGTAACATGGTCTTTTAGCATGTCATTTAATAACCTCTAGTCCATGTTTAGTCCCTGGAACCAAGCAGGTAGGGACTAGTTTTTTTTTAACCAAACAGGGCCTTAGATTAACAACAGCTAAAGAGGTTCACGGGACAGTGGACGCACCAGCACCATGTGCATCTACCGATGTACAGGGGTGATGTACAGTCTGTTGCAACAAAGAACAAACAACCAAGGAGCATATTTGTGTTGGTCCCAGTTTTGTTATCTTTAGACACCTTTACCTATGTGAGCACAACAAATATAGTCCTGCTCAAACTCTACAGCCTTGTCCCCCAAAACAAAAGATCAGTTTGTTACAGATGTGCGTACTGCGTTTGTCATTGTTTTCCCTTTTCGACCAACATAGGTGCTGGATAGCCAGTATGTACTAGTACTTTCCCCACTTCCTTTCCTCTATGAACCACGTCCTAGATTTATGCTATACAACTTTCCCCACTACTTACCCCCATTCCTGTCCTCTTTGAACCATGTCTTAGATTCATGCGATACAACTTTCCCCCTTCCTTTCCTTTTTGAACCACGTCCTAGATTCATGCTATACAACTTTTCCCACTACTTTCCCCCATTCCTTTCCTCTTTGAACCACGTCCTAGATTCATGGTATACAACTTTCCCCACTACTTTCCTGTTTGATCCAACACCTAGATTCGAGTGCAGAAGCGGAAAAAGCCCAAATGTAGCTAGAGCAATGCATGTGGAATAAGTAAATTATACCTTAAGGTTCTTGGGGTGTGGTTCGGTGGGCGACCGGAGGCCGTTCGACCCACATTATGTACGGCGGCGAAGAAGAAGGGGTCGGAGGCCCTCCCGCGCCTCCGCTGGGTGAAAGTGAATAGCTACGCCGGTAGTGGATTCCCTCCCTCACCGACGGCGACAGCGTTAAGCTTCCCTTCCTGGTGGACGGATCCTGCCGGCTCTTTGACCAGCAGTGAGGGGAGAGAGAGAGAGGCCAATGAAGTCTTGTTTAGATCTGGAGAGGGTGAGAGAGTGTGAAGAGAGCAACTACAATCAGACCAGCAGTGAGGGGGAGAGAGAGAGGCCAACGAAGTCTTGTTTAGATCTGGAGAGGGTGAGAGAGTGTGAAGAGAGAAACTACAAGCGCCGAGGCTCCAGCGTGTATATATATACTGGAGAGAGTGTGAAGAGTGCAAAGCCTAGAAAACAAGCACCGAGGCTGCAGCTTATACGTGATGAGGTGATTATACTGTCTACGAGATCGTATAGCTCCGTATCCATCCATTTTGACCAGTCAAAGAATCCTCCTGGCACGAATTATGCTCAAGTGTAGTTATCGAATCCGAGACTTGAAGTTTGATGAGCAAACAGGCTAACCAGCTACACAACCTTCCCGTTATGTTCAACGAGAGGAAAATAACCTTTTATACATTCATGCATTCGTGTGACAAGCATGCCGTATTTTTTTGTGTGTGTGGGAGTCACTGGGATTTAAATCATAATCGTGTCATGTGGCTTTGGTGGTAAGACTATCCACAGTGGTGCAGAAATAATGCAGCCTTAGTCACCTTACCCCTCTCCACGTAGTACGTTGGGTCCCACCAGTCAGAGGGTGAAACAAACAAATTAATAAGAAAAATTAAAAGCGCCAGCGGTGTATCTTACCTCACACATCTCGCTGCTGCTCGGGAACACTGTCCAATTGATCCCTCTGTTCGCTCACGTAGTATTTTAAGTGAATCCTTATTATAACATGCACACAATTTTGGGCACTTGTATTCGACCTAAGTCAGTGTGCCACCGTATCTCGTATGACTCCCTCCGTCTAGGTGTAATAAGTCACGTTAGAAGGTGCAGCGGGACCAAGGTGCAAGCATATTGGAGGAGAAGGAGAAACTTGATCAGTCATTCCTCCAATCAAAGCCCTGATTTCTGTCTCTAAACGCAACAAATAATCCAAACAACTAAGAGATGCCGTTTTAGCTAGCATGCAGGGCCACGTATTGACTCGCATGCAAGCCGACTTTGATTTCTTGACTGATCAATGCGTAGTTGCGCTCCATGCATTGGGTTTCCGGGGGAGATAACAAGGCAGAGTAATTAAGGAGCGTTTGGTTACATTGCATAGGCTGGTCATAGTGGTGAGTAACTTGGACTAGTACAACATGCATATGTTACTAGTCTATGTTACTACTACGCGAATTTTGCTGTCAGAAGCGAGCCGATCTGGCTCTCTTGAGCAAGCAAGGTTTTTCTAGCCCACCCAAGCTAGCTGGCCCACAAAAGCTAGCATATTTTAACAGTTCCAAACACCTAACCTTGCCCAGCTATGCTATAAGTTGTTCTTGCTAAGGTTCCAAACGCTAAGTAACAACGCTCGCTAGCAACGAGGCCAGGAGGGGATTGAGATGCGAAGTTAATGGACGATGCTTAAACATTTTGGGAATATCTGATTTCCATAGGATGACTTAACACCTAGACGGATGGAGTACTACTCCTCAGTCCAGGTTTGATGGAATATTCGTCACCTCTTCTCTTCTTGTACGTACTCCATTTGTATCTCACTTCCTGTGGCTTCGCACTCGCACGATTTTCCTATTCTATGAACCTGTTTGTGCGTGTGCGTGTGTGTGTTTAACAGCATGTATGTGTTAGAGAGAGCGACAGATCGACCTACTCCTACAGAGAGATGGTGTGTAGTGTACGATTTTAGCCGCGAGAGTCGGTGCATCCTCTCGTTTCCGGCGTCTGGTAGGGACAGGCGGACTGCTGCCACGCCCGCTCCTGACCAGCCTGGCCCACCCAAAGCCCCTCCATCGCCCGCGCGCGCTTCCCGCCCGAAACGGTCAGCGCCGCTCCAAATAATCGGTGCCGCATTCATGCCCGGGAAGAGAGGACGCGACCGCTCACTGGCGCCTGCGTTGAAGGGAGAAGCGGATTCAAGAGTGATGGTTGCTTCGTCCGTCCAACTTACTCCTAGGTCTATGTGATTTGACGGCTCATTGGTCATTATTACTGAGGTGGTAGGACTGTTCGTTGTCCCACGCTTTCGGCGAAAGGAGGTACTACTACATTACAATTTTCTCCATTCTTACGGCGGAGGAATGCAAGATCAGTGAAAACATGCAGGCTCAGTGATTACATGGCCCACCTCACACTATCACCATATTTTTTTGACACCGTGCGACACCTAACTCTTTACATAGTACACCTCCGTTCCTAAATATAAGACTTTGTAGATATTCCACTAGGTGGACTACATACATAAGAAAATGAATGAAACTACACTTGAAATGCATCTATATACATCTATATGTGGTTCATGGTGAAATCTCTACAAAGACTTATATTTAGGAACGGAGGAAGTACTTGTATAGTACGTACTGTAATTTATCAGCGAGATAGTACAATGCTATGAAGCTTCCACTTCATTACATGTATCTTATGTCCAAGGTTGCCCATTGCAACATTTCATCAAATACAAAGGAGACTAACATGCATGCTATTGCATCTCAATGATTCACATATCATAGCAAATATGTACTCCCTACGTTCCAAAATAAGTGTCTCAACTTTATGCTACATACGGAGCAAAATGAGTGAATCTACACTCTAAAATACGTCTATATACATCAGTGTTTGGAGTATGTACTAGTAGTTCATATTGAAATCTACTAAAGGACATATATATTCCAAACAATATGATAATCTCTCTAACCAAGGTAGTAGGGACGAGGAGTAAGCGGAGGGAGTAGTAAAATTTTCTCCTCGTCCTGCGAGCCACTGCACGCATGGGCGAGGGAGCGGGCGTAAGGCGTACAGTACTACTACTACTCATACAGTCCCTAGCCATTGAAACAGAGACAGCTAACGAAAAAATGATCCATGCAGTCCCTAGACCTTGAACCGTAAACCCTAACCAGGCTTTAATTTGCTGGCAACGTCGGCGCTTCCTAAGAAATGAAGTTTGCAACCCTTTGACCATCGAATCATTTTGTGCAGTTTCACCAAAATCGAGATGAGCATCCCTGTGGCAAAGAAATTGAAGAAGCGTGATTAGAATAAGATTACTGGGACTAGTTGATGAGACATAAACTCATCACAAATACAGACGTAGAAGCCAGAGAGGTATGTGCGGGCAAAGAAGTAGAGAATATCCACATGGAGTGATGTGGGCAGCTGGAGCAGTGGTGCAAGCCGGCTGTAAAGGGAGTTGTACCTGAGGGATGTCGGGACGTAGCTCAACCTAGAGGAGGGCGGCGGGAGGAGGCAACTACCCACGTCGCAGCAGTAAGCAATGGACGAAGGCAACCTCACCGGCTTTGTGAGAGAGAATGGCGGGGGGGCCCTGATCGGGACGTGCCGACAGTGGGTTTTCACCGTCAGCGACGGCGACCGCATCTACACTAAGCATCCACTCCGCCGGGATGTTAGAGATGTGGCCACAGTGGTTTTGTGCGAGAGAGTGTGAAAACTGAAGAGAGCAACCCCAACTAGCAACCGTGTAGGCTCGTCCTGCCTATGTATATAGTGGAGCGGTTTCCATTTCTCTCCATATGAACCTATTTATATTGCGTACGTGCCACTGAAGAAAAAAAAACTTTATTTATAAATGACGCGGAACCTACTACTCGTTCTCCTTTAAACCTTGCGCTTGGCATCTCCAAACTATTAACCTTGCGATTGGCTCTTCGCCTCTTCGGGAAGTTGAGCAATAATGGTACTGCAGTATATATCATTCTGGCTATATGAGACCGAATGAATTGATGCACGTCCACCACGTGGCGAGGGTCGAGGGGCGAGGGAGAGTGCATATTATTACGTCCGTTTCAATATGGACTACATACGGAGCAAAATGAGTGAATCAACACTCTAGAATACGTCTATATTCATCAGTGTTTGGAGTATGTACTAGTAGTTCATATTGAAATCTACCAAAGGACATATATTTCAAACAATATGATAATCTCTCTAACCAAGGTAGGGACGAGGAGTAAACGGAGGGAGTACTAGTAAAATTTTCTCCTCGTCTTGTAAGCCACCGCACGCGTGGGCGAGGGAGCGGGCGTAAGGTGTAGTAAGCAAGCTTCACCTCATCCTGCGAGCCACCGCGCCCGTGGGCGGGGGAGACGGCGTACTAAGCAAGCTTCTCCTCGTTCTGCGAGTTGACGGGACACATCAAAAGTACTCCAGTGTATAGAACCTTGCCTCTAAGGTAGGCCCCACATGGTTTGCCTCTTTCTGAACATAACGCATCAAGTCGCAATTTGTTTGTTCACCCGTGGTAGACGATCCTCCCTCCATCTAGTGGAAAACCAGTACACGTCTCAAATTACCACGTGGGCTGCCTTTTCGTACAGAAATGAGCTCCACCGTGTACCCGCGCGGGTGTGGTTGGGAAAGAGACGGGAGTACGTGCGCCGTGTGTGCACCTCTTCTCTTCGTGCACGTCCCCCACCTACGTGGGTGTGTGTGAGAGATACAAACCTAGACAAATGGCTTGTGCGTTCGTGAGTGTTTTTTATTTTGGGGGGGGAGGTTGATTTCGTGAATGTATTTGTGGGAATATGTGTCGATGACATCTCAAACAAAATTTTGCATGCAATGTGTGTGAAATGGAGGCCTATCCATATCATATATAAAGGGTCAGGGATCCACGAGAAGAGAGGGAGGGGTCATAGATATCGATAGAGTCGAAGAGTGGATCAATGAAGAGAGCCATCGAAATTGTGTGTGTGTGCAAGTCAAAGATATAGGGCGACTGACCTAGCTACCGGAACGTCAGACGGCACAGGTCAAGTTTGTGTGTGGCAGGGAGACATGACTAGAGCGCTCGATGTATCGGTGTGTGTGTGTGTGTGTGTGTGTGTGTGTGTGTGTGTGTGCGAGGGGGGGGGAGGGGTAGGCAGAGGCCTAACTATAGAGGTAGAACGACTCGTATATGTTTTGAGAAGGAGAGACCCAGCTATGTCTTGAGGGAGATCAGTCGACATCCATACATAACTGAAGGACGAGAAATAGGATGAGACAGAGAGAGAGAGAGAGAGAGAGAGAGAGAGAGAGAGAGAGAGAGAGAGAGAGGGGTAGAGTGCTGGATGGGTGATGGAGTTGCTTCTCGAAGATGGTGGGAGAGGCCTAGTAGACAAACTGAGGGTGGAACTGCAATATTATCAATAAGAACGGGGATGTGTTTCTATGTGTGCCTGTGCGTGATAGATCTGTCGGGACACGTCCATGGATGATGAAGGGGAACCATGTGTTTAGTAAGCAAACCTAACTAGATCGGTAGATCAATTGTTGTTTGTCGGAGGAAGGGAGAGACATAACTAATGAGAGGTAGATGATCGACGCGTGGGGGAAAATGAGTTACAAGGACCTAGCTAGCTATATGTATAGCGGGAGATCGGTCGGTGTACGTCCATTTGTTAGAGGCAAATAAGGCCCGGCGAGACGGATAGACAGAGAGAATGGAGCTAGGAGGTGGTGTGAAAGGCCCAGCTACTAGCTAGATAGGGGGAGGAGTGTGCGGTTGTGAGATCGATGAAAAGAGGGGCGAGAGTTTACATGTGTGTGGGACCGTATGAGAGACACGAGGCAAGGACACATAAAGGAGGAGATTGAAGGTGCTTGTGTATGTTGTAGGCAGACATCGCTGGAGAGGTTTATCGATCGGTGTGTGTCGGAAAGGAGTTGTGGAGACTGTGGGAGAACGACCTAAAGAAAAAAATGAATGTGCGCGATGGATCGAATGCTGAGGGAGGGGGAGGGCGAGGAGGGTGTGTGCATGCACGAGAGAAAGTTAGTGGTAGCTACAAAGGTTAGAGGATTGTGTGGGTGTAAGAGACTAACAAAGATCATAATTTGATATGAAAGTGGATTCATATATTTGAATAGGAGATCGTAGTGTTGTAAACATATGCATGCATGAATATAGCGGTGATACGCGTGTTGTGGTTTTGTACATGTTATACCATAATGTGATAATGCATGGCGTTTGCAACTCACAGCTAAATGTCGAACAATAAGCCATACTAGACATCGAACAATCTCACATTTTATTTGAATTTGTGATAATGTGTGGCGTTTGCATCTTACAACTAAATATCGAACAATCTAAACAATACTATATATCGAACATTCTCACACTTTATTTGAATTTGTGGTAATGTGTGGTGTTTGCAACTCACATCTAAATACTTGTAGGCGTAGGGGGCGGGGCACCATACATAATGTGATACACACATTATACATATGAGACATGGTTTAGTTTGTGAAGATCTAGTTAGAGCTTGAAATGTACTATGATTTGAAATCAACATAAAGTGGATTGAAAAAATCGAGTTCGAGTTCATATAGTACACATAGTTCATATGTAACTCGAGACTAATCATGTGATGTGCTGTGAAGATAATACACAAACGATGGTTTAAGTTGACAATAATGACGATTGTAGATCTTATTAAAACAGAGAAACGAATTCAAACGCTTTGACTTCACAACAATCATTATTGTAGATCTTATTCAAATAGAGAAATGAATTCAAATTTAGTTCATATTGAAGCGGTTGTATATACGTTTGGAATGCACTAAAACGTTCATTTGAGTACTAGGTTGCATGCATTATACATGTAGCAAAATATTTTAATTGAACATAACATGAATTCAAAGTTCTGAATGACATTTGTAGTGCGAATTGATTTGGTACAGTACACGTTAGGCTTGTCCAGAAATTTCAACCCGCGCCTTGTTAGCCCGAAATATTTAAGATATATCTTTGTATCGTTGTGCTCCGACAACTCCCTCCATCTCAAACCGCGCCTTGCTATTCCAAAATTACAACGCACGCGAAAACTCCCACCTCCTGTGAAATCCCGACATGTGAAATGCTCGTGATACCCCTGAACCGAAACAACCGCCTCAAATCGGTGGGGGTACTTTCGTAACTTACCCCACATTTCAGACAAGCGCGTACCTAACCCATGGTTCCCCACTCCCATCCCATCCGCCCACCCATTCAGGCACCGAGGCCGGGAAAACCCGCGAAGCCCCACACCCTCCTCCGTCCGCCACCCTGTCGGAGCCTCTTCCCCGACGATGTCGTCCACAGAACCACCTCGACATCCCTCATCCACCATACCAGATGAGGATCCGTCGTCGATCTGGTCGGCCCGCCGGTTTAGCCACCCCTTCCTCCACCTCCAAGGAGCTGCCCCGACGTTCCCCTCGTCTTTCGCGCCACCTCCATTCCCACACCGTCGTCTTCACCTGCACCACCGGAAGAGCATCATCATCACCGTTTCCTCGGATGAAGTTGCGGCCTAATCGACGCCACCAAAGAGGTTGTACACTAATCGCTGCATTTTCTTCTTGATTCGATCTCACAGTGCTGCCGGCGCTCGGTCCCGAGCCGACACGGTGTCGGGGAAGCTGATCGTGACCCACGAACACCTATGGGACCTGGCGGACCGAGTCCCTTGTGGTTCGGTGAGGGGCGGAGATTGCACAAAGAGCAGATCGAGGCGATGCACACGAGCAGTTTACCCAGCTTCGGAGCTCTCCGGAGAGATAAAACTCCTACTGCTGCTTGTCTAATTATCTTGTGTTCTTGCTAGGGAGCAATGAGAGCTACAAAACCTAGCTTGAGTGTCTCTAGTCTTGAATGTGTCGAATGAACCGAACGGAGCCGAACCCTTTCTACGTTGCACATGGGCCTCCTTTTATAGGCTCAAGGGGTCACCACAGGTGGCAACGTAGATGAGGGTATAAATGGAAAAACAGTAGTTGGTACACCGACTTGTACGATTATACGATGTATTATACCTAACTCGACGGCAAGGGACAAAATCAATAAATGCCCGTCCCTGTCGCCTAAACAGTGCAACAGGGACCGTCAAGTGCACCACCGTTTGCCACGATGGTAAGCCTGTCAGCGCAGCTTATCGCTGCTCTCCGCTGGCTGCACAGCCTCTTGACACGCGCGCCTGGAGTAGCCCCACGGCGACACGTTGGCGGATGAGCTGGAGCGGAGATGAAGAGAGGTTGCCTGCCGCGGCAAGCGCCTTGCCGCGGCTAAATCCTTGTCGCGCTCGGGAGCTTGTCGCTCACCAAACCTTCCCGGCAAGCTCCTCTTGCCGGGGTCTTGTTTCCTTCGTGCCTTGAGTGGCCTTCCCGGCAAGCTCCTCTTGCCGGGGTCTTGAATACTTCGTTCTTGAATGGCTCCAAAGGAGCCGCGGAGGACCTTGGCGGTCACCAAGCAAGCCTTGCCGCGGGGTGCTGCAACTGCCCGTGCACGAGTTCGGGATACTAGGGTACCCCTACTCTAGTACATCGACACACGGCGTGGCTCCATCCACGGCGGCGTCACCGGCCACTTCCTCCATGGCGTCGCTCCCTCGGCGGCGACATCCACATCAGTAGGAGCTGCTGCTGCTTTAGCTCTCGCTCGCGCTGCTACTCTGCTCTTGCTCTCGGTCCTCTGCCTGGTCTGCTCTTGCTCGCGCTGCATCTCTCGCTCTTGCTCTTGCTTGCGATGCTACTCCGATTTAGCTACACTTTAGTCAACTGAATCGACTTTTGGGTCAGTCAATTTTCAGGGGGGGAGGCTCGCTGGAGTTAAGGAAGAACCATCCGCAACGGGGAGGGGGGCTCGCCGGAGAGGCACCCCACTATCTATCTTAGGGTTCAGGGTTGGGGCGGTGGTTGCCAGCGGTGGTGGGCCGGTGGCGTGGGGATCACCGGAGAAAAAGCTCGGCACGAGGGGGGCTAGAGGGATGTGATAGCCTGGCTTATTAGGGATGATAGACTACTCATATCAATAAGGAATTCCTTATTTTCCGGGAGCCCATTCGGACAGAACTCCAAAGTTAAGCGTGCTCAGCTTGGAGTAGTGTCGGGATGGGTGACCGACCGAAGTTGCTCCCGGTGCGCACGAGTGAGGACAAAGTCTGCAGAAAAGACTAGTATTGATCTGTGGGGCCGGTCTAGATCCGCCAGAGTAACGCGACCACCGGCGGGTGTGTCCGGGCGTTACAAGTTGGTATCGAGCCGACCCTCGCGGTTACGGATGGTTGCGGACAGGTGCGTGGTCATGTTGTTCATGACGTTTGTGACCCGTCGTGGCACCCGACATGGCACATGTACCGGACCGGAAGCACGACGTTTGTGCCAAGAGGAGCGTTCTGTGGCCCGACGAGGGCGTCGGTTCCTCCGAGTGGGGGTGTATGTGATAGCCTGGCTTATTAGGGATGATAGACTACTCATATCAATAAGGAATTCCTTCTTTTCCGGAGCCCATTGGACGTAACTCCAAAGTTAAGCGTGCTCAGCTTGGAGTAGTGTCGGGATGGGTGACCAACCGAAGTTGCTCCCGGTGCGCACGCAGTGAGGACAAAGTCGCGAGAAAAGACTAGTATTGATCTGTGGGGCCATCTAGATCCCGCCAGAATGCTGACCACCGGCGGGTGTGTCCGGCGTTACAAGGGATGGCGAATTCGGCGGACGGACCGGTAAGGAGTGTTTTTGGGCGGCGGGCGTCAGACCGCCTTTCATGGCGCGGCGGGCGGCTATTTGGCCGGTGGTGGCTGGCGGCTCAGGGGGGTGGAGGTTCAAGATGAATTGCAGGCCCTTGATTTCGTATCCAACGGCTGCAAAATCGACTGACCACAGATGAAAAAGTTAGTCGAATGACGTGTAGCCTCACCTCTAGTGCGTTCAGTTTCGACAGTAAAATTCAGTTTCGACAGCAAAATTCAGTTTCAACAATTAAGTTCAGTTTCGACATTTAAATTCAGTTTCGACAGTTAAGTTCAGAGATGAGCGGCTGATGTATACATCTAGCACTTTGCGGTTATGTATTTTACGTCATCTATTGGAGATGCTATTAGAATTCCACTCAGGTTAACGTTGTCTCTCTTGTCCTGCTTCAGCCTCGGCGTCGTACAACTCACCGGAGCTGCTCCAACAACGAAACCCTCCATCACAACGGAGCAGTACCTCTAGCTCCATCTCCAGATGACTAAGATCTTCTTCCCCTCCTCCGACAGCCAAGTCAGCCGGAGCATCCTCACCAGCCAACCCAATCACAATGAGATCCACATGGGTTCGCCAAAGAGGTTGTGCACTTCTTGTGGTTTGACTTAATCTCACCATGCTTCTTTGCATCCTGTGATCTTCCAATTCTTGTGAACCAAACACCCAGATTGGCAAAAATCCTGTGTTTTTAAATTCTCTGTATTGCACGTGCATTCCTATCCTATTTCCTATCCCTGCATTGTTAGAATCCTCAAATTCAAACAAGCCCTTACACAATTACTTTTGTTACAGATGTGTGTCAAAGAAAACCTTGTGTGGTTTGTCCTGCTCCTGCGGTGCTGTGTTCCACCCCATCTCAGCTGCTCCAATGACGGAAGGGATCACCAGACTGTCTTTCGCCGCCTCAGATCTTCTTCCCCGCCGCCGGCAGCCACGACAACTGCATTACCATCATCAACTGAGCAGATGACCTTGAGGACAACACGGGTCCGCAAGAGAGGTTGCACTCTTCCGTGTCTGCTTATGTTATGAATCGCTTAATATGATGACATGCTACTTTATCGTCGTGTTCACCTATTAGACTCAGACTCAGGTCCAAACTTATGCTGAAACTTGAGTTTTTAAATGGTTGTGGGGTATATATTGGGACAGCAATTAGTACTATATGTCTACTATCTGGTTAATCTCGGGTGTATACTATGAGTTTCATGTTGGGTGCAAACAAACATTAAAGGAGCCATTATCTGTATTTTTTAACTAAAGCTATTATCTGCCTGCTATCATTGGTTTTGGGTCTATCCACAGTTTGCTACCTTCACTCTGGATTTGTGCATGCACTCCTTACATAATCTCACTATGTTTTATTCCTATGCATGTCAGTTATTGTACACAATGGAACTGAACATGTAGAGCAAAAGAGACGAGCCTTGCGTGGCAATAAAATTTCATGCAGACGTCGCTCCATGGTGGGCGCAAAGACAGCCCCCCACCACCCATTTTGGATCGTAATCAAGAGGAAGATAACTGTTCTGAGGGGGATTCAGAAGCAGAAGACCATTCCTATTTATCCCATGAGGTCTTCGCTCTAACTTGGCATGCTGATGTTGGTAATATCATGCATATGGTGCCTTGCATTGCTTACTGTATACATCAACGATGTCATCTGCTTAGTTTAGACATGCTTTGTGTCAATGTCATCTGTTTAGTTTCTTTATCGTATATGTGAATCATGCAATGCCATCTTATTTAGCCAGGCATCATATATGTGAATTTTGCAATGTCACCTGGTTAGCCAGTCATCTTATATGTGAATTATATCATGACATCATTTTTTTATTACGTGTTAAATTTGTCAACAATTTTAGTACATTTAATTACTCTTCCTGTGCATCAGCCATTCGGCACGGTCATGGAAAAATCTGGAGTGGAAACAAGGTCTTTAGAGTAGACAATGCTATCTGACGAAGCGCATGTCTTGCTGGTTACAAATAGCTCCTCACAGGAGGATTCGGAGACAGATGACCGGTCCTACTCCCCCCCCCCCGAGGTGCATGCTCTAACTTGGCAGGGTTATGTTGCTCATATCGTTCATATGGTATCTTGCATTGCTATGTCATTTGCTTAGTTTAGACATGATTTGTGAAAATGCCACCTGTTTAGTGTCTAATTACCATATATGTGAATTATGCAATGTCATCTTTTTGCAAGACATTATATATGTGAATTATGCAATGATATCTTGTTGCAAGGCATTATATATGTGAATTATGCAATGCCATGCTATTTAGCCAAGTGTCATATATGTGAATTATATCATGCCGTCCTTTTTTTTGTATTTCTCATTGCTTTTGTCGACAATGTTTGCATATTAAACTACTCTTCCTGTGCATCAGCCATTTGAATTGGTGATGGAGAAATCTAGAGTGAAAACAAGGTCTTCAGAGCGAACAATGCTACCGTGAAGCAGATATATTCTTGTTCTGATAGCTCTTGAGAGGAGGATTCAGAGGCAGATGACCAGTGCTATCCCCCCTGAGGTGTATGCTCAAACTTGGGAGGGTTATATTACTCATATCAATCATATGTTGTATTGTAATGCTTAGTTTTTACATCATATACACGATATTGAATGCCGTCTCCTTAGTTGACACATCATATATGCGATTGCCCTCTGCTCACTTCCTTAGTATATAAATCATATATTTGAATTATATCATGCCATGATTTTTACATAGATAGCATGTATCTGAATTATGGCATGCCAACCCATTTTCTAAACACATAATATAGTTATATCATCTCATCCTGTTCACATAGTCATCATATTTTGAATTATGTGATTCTATCCGTGAATTATATCATGCCATCATGTTTCCATCGACAGCATGTTTGTGATTTATGGCATGCCAACCACTTTAATAGACACATCGTATAGTTATATCATGTCATCATGTTTACATAGTCATCATATTTTTAAGTATGTCATTCTATCCTGTTTAGTTAGCCATCATACATGTGAAATTGTGTCATGCTATCCAGTTTAATTAGCCATCATATATTTGAAATTATGTCCTGCTATTCTGTTTGGTTAGACAACATAAATGTGAATTATTTCATGCCCTGTTTTCTTCCCTACTATCCATTGCACCTGTCTATCTTACAATGTCTGTACATTCAATTACTTTTCTTGTTTATCAGCCATTTCAATTGGAGGGGTGATGGCGATATCTGTGGGAGTAAAACACGGTCTTGAAAAGATCGTGCTACCTGTCGATGGAGATAGAACCACGGTTGTACTTGCCCAAGAACCAGTCCCACCACAGATAGCCCAGACTCATGTAGATTGTACCCCTACCCAGTTGGACAGAGAACCGGCTTTACCCCTTCTAACCCCAACCCCAGCAGATAGTAATCCAGTTCCCGTTGACACAGCACCGTCTCCACCACAGAGCACCCAAATACGAGCAGTTAGTAAGGCAACTGCAGTGCCCAAAGCACGAGGACCACCACTCCGAACCCCAAGTCAACGCTTAAAGCAGAAGAAGAATTGTTCTCAGGTCAGGTTCCGTAGCTATGGTTCATAATACTTTGCTCTTGCATCACTGTATTTACTCATACCAACTAATTTCAAATTTGAAGGATGCAATTGAAACTCCAATGGCGCAACACGTATGTTTCAAACATGTTTCTTTAACGTGTTTGCTGTTGTAACTTGCTCTATGTTGATTTCAGTTTCAATTGAATAAACAGTTATGTTCTCATGCCATGCACATTACAAGTGTTGTTATTGCTATGTAGTTTCCCACACTTATATTCTATCTATGTTGCTTTGTCTTAAATAGATATGATTTGAACTGTATCTATCTTGATTTGGCAACATAAACTAGAATGATATAGACCATACAATGACCATACTACATATATATGTTTGCTTCATGTTGTTATCCTTTCCACCTTACTAGTGAACTGGTTTATCAAAATGAGTTTCAAATACTACATTGTAAACTTGTGATGTGTTTGTTTGTTTCTACTTTAGAACGCGGATAAAATATTGGAGAAGAGTACCCTGTTATGCAATGGTAAAGGAAGTAATGCAGATCAGGTTCAAGATAGTGAGACATCCCTGTTGTTCTCCAAGAAAGCTGATAAAAACCTATATTGAAGACACTGAGACAACCCCAAAGTCATGTCTTGATGTAGTGTTCGAGTTACTAGCTACTACTGCTGGCACCAGCTCTTCATACTCGCTGCCTGAACCAGTTTGGCTTCTTGAGTCTCAACTTCAAGTTGAAATACATCGATCAGATGTTATGCAACAGGAAGCCGAAGGACTGAGGAAGCCCCTGCAGAATTCATATGCATACTTTCTAGTGCAACAACAAGTGCTGGAGGATTTAAGCGCCAAACAAGAGAAAGTTAATAAGCTTGCTAAGCATCCTGCCAGCATTATGGGTACCCAGGATATTGTTTCTTGAGGTCTTCTGAAGTGGTTTCAGTTCTGGACTTGTTTTGCTGCGGCGTTTATATGCTGCTTTGTTCCCTATATTTGCACTTGTGGCGAACTTTGATGCCTAGTGGATGTAATATGTGTAATAGCCGTGATAGCCTAGCGTAAGTTGCTTTCTTATTTATTTTTGTTGTCTTGTTTATTTGTTTTCTTGTAGTCAGTGTAGTTCTTTTTCCGCGGTTTGCTAGTGGCCGGAATAACCTATTTTTTAAAACTAGGCCACATTAACAATGGGCTACATATTTACTGTAGTTAACATGGGCCTCCTATGGATCATAGAAACAATGGGCCTTCTACGGGGCGTAGACACAATGGGCCTTCTACGGACCGTATCATCAATGGGCCTTCTACGGGTCGTATGATCGGTTGGCCAAACATGGGCCAATAACAGACCACATTATGGCCGTAAATGGGCGAGAGTTGAAATCGTCCGTTCATGGGCCGACCATAACGGGCCGTCATTAATAGTTCGTATTTGATGACGCTATGAAAACGGCCCAACGTATTAACGGGCCACAAACGGGCCGACTGTAACCACGGGTTGTATTTGGCTCACAAGCGAAAATAGCGATGTGAGCGAAATAAGCGAATCTTTGAAATGAGCCCAAGAATAAATGGGCCATGAGAAGGCCGAAAGATAACATGGGCTGGAAACGGCCCAACGGAATAATGGGTCGTTAATGGGTATAAAGTGATACACTATTCATTACGGGCTAGTTTTACCACGGGCCGTTAATGGGCCAAGGGTTACTAAGGGCCTCATATGGGCCAAAAGACGTCATGGGCCATGCATGGGCTGGAAGTTAAAACGGGCTGGAATTATATTGGACGGCCCAGATGACGCTACTGAGCCTAATTCGGATAGGCCGTAAATGGGCCCTAGGTTAGCGGGCTATAAATGGGCTATATGCGAATAGGCCGTTAACAGGCTTGCCGTGGGCCGGCCCGCCACCTTTTGACCAAGTCAAATGGGTCGGCCTTTTCATAGGAGTGGGCCTCTGTTGGGCCGTGCCACGTGTCGACGTATCATAGGCGCTTTGGGTCCAATGAGTGGATGACATCTGTCCCAACGATGAGCCGACACGTGTTTCCTCCAGCCAATGATGATTTTACACGTGGAAAATCCCCATTGGTCGGGGCAGTTAACGGGTTATCGGATCCAAAACCAGACCCGATAGCTTAACGGCGTTCCGTTATGGTGGATGCCACGTGTCGGTCACCCTTGACGAAAGCACTTCGTGGACGCGCGATTTATCGTCATGGAAGTGGACACTTCCGGGATGATAATTTTGGTAATGTCATGGAACACTTCTACGACAGCACAGGTATGACTATCTTGATTCTGTCATAAATTTGTCATGGATGTACATGCATGACAGAAAACGTGACCTACTGTGACAAACACGTATCATCACTGAAGTGTATTTTTTTGTAGTCTAATCACCTTTCGGCTTGACACCGCACCGATCGACGACGTGGGTCGTGCTTGCATGGTTGGTGGGGTGGTTCAGCCAACACGAGCCCCGGAAGACCTTGCCGGGGTGCCTTGGTTGCCTGTTTCTGGTGGTGGCCTCGCCCATTGCCGGGCTTGCCTGCCCGGCAAGGCAGGCCCTTCTCTTGCTGATATCTTCCTCCTCTGGCTTGATCTTGGTCCTTCTGAGCTACATATCGGCTCTTGAAATCTCTTGGTTCTTCAATCTCTGACTTACGCCGGTGCTTCAATCTTGATCTCGTGCATGTGCATAGTTGGGCAACGGAACCAGGGTTTGTTGCACCGATAGAAGCCCCTGGGCCTGCCCCGAATGCGCCGCTGAGCGTCGTCAGGGTAGGGCCTAATAAGTGGACAGGCAGGGCGCCGAAGGGGTCGGCCTCTTGAGGTTTCCATTGCTGCTTCATTAGTCTTGATTTCAGGATGATTTCCGAGTTCCCCCCGTGTTGTGCGCGGTGTCATGGAAGAACTTGGATCGTGGCCCGCAGATTCTCCTTGCCCCATGATCACGGGATGGAAACTGTCATCCCACTTGCCCCACATTCCGCACGCAGCTCGCCATGTGTTCCGCATGCATTGGGCGTGGTAGGCGGTGGATGTGGAGGACACGGGGAGGAGTGCCATGGCTGAAAACCGAGCGTCGATGGTTGGAGTATAGGGCCGCCCTCGACCCTCAGAGTCACAATGGGTGCAGAGAGGCCGTATTGGAGGCGTGGGGCGGCTGTTTCCCGTAGGAGGAGCCAGCCCCCTGCCCCATTTCCCTATAAAATGGGTCGGGGAAGAGTTCTTCTGTAAACCCTTCTCCTTCTCCTTCGTGATCCTTCTCTTCTAGTCATGGTGCGAGGGCAAGGGCATGGTGGTGTTCTGGCGGCAGTGACGAGGGCTTCTTCTCGACAACACGCCCCTCCTCCCCCAGCCCTGAGGCAGGGGAATCGTCCGCAAGGAGAGGAGGAAGGGGACGTGGTCATGGTCGCCACGGTGGTCGAGGAGGAGGGGGCAGAGCGGTGCCTTGGTGGCGCCTCCGCCGGCGGCTCCTCCCCCGATGGAAGGCCATGTTGGCGACCAACCCTGGGAGTTCATCATCAGGCTGTACCAGCCCGTGTGTGGTCACCTTCACCTCCCAACTCCCTTTGCATGGGAGATGGAGCTTGAGCAAACACGCGCTCTGCGGCTGCAAACGAGGGGCTGCAGGAATTGAGGTATGGGGGTTCATGTCGACTTCCCCGCTCCTCATGTGATGTATCTTCGCTGCTGCTAGAAGACCTTTGCTCGTGCCCATGGCTTCTCGGAGGGGTCTGTTCTCCAGTTCAAATTAATGGAGAACGGCCTGCTCTCCATCAAGATATTCGGGCGCTCGGGTGATTGCTTAGGGTGTTGCTCGGAGAGCTCGACCGACGATGAAAGCTCCTCCTCGAGCGAAAGCGACGAGGAGGACCGTGACGGTGATGACGACGGCAGCGAGTGGAGGAGCGATGACTCTGACTCCGGCTGATCGTCGCCCGCACCATCTTCATCAGGCGGCAGCACCATCATCTGCATCTGCATCTCCTCCCCGGTAGCGCAATATGCCGGGGAATTGGATGCAGAGGTGCGGATGGTGCTGCTGGGCTCCTCCAGTAGCCTTCCAGCTGGACTCCGGCAGGCTTCCTCTCGGGCTGCAGCTCCGTTAGCCCTGTCGAGTCCTGCTGGCCCTGGTGACGGTGGTCGACGGGGCCACCTTCCGCCGTGCTCTCCATCGAGGCGTTCCCTCGCGGGAACGTTCCCCACGGGCTGCCTCCCCTTGAGCCGGATGAGAGCGGGCCGGGCCTCCGCCCAGGCGCTCCTTTTGCCCTCCTCGCCTTCGGCGGCAGCACCTAGGAGGAGAGGGACAAGAAAGGGCATTACAGAGCACTTATCTTTTTTAATCTTAATCTTGTAGGCAATTGCCAAATTTTAATTCAAATTATGTAATCTCTCAAGTCCATCTTTGTGTTCCGTAATTCTTGTACTTGTATCAGCATATGAATGAAAAAGATGAACCTTGCCGGGAACCCGTGCATGTGTATGTCCATGCGGAGGTGGAGTGCCTCTTTAATAAAAATAAACGAGTTTTCCCGGGCAGGATATCCTGTAGGCACCCTCTTTGTCTGCCGGAGAGATACGTCTACCAGGGAACACACAGAGGGGCCAGCCCCCTGCCAGCTCCTTTTTACCAAAGGCTACTGCAACCATCCTGACTGCATCATTCGAATCATGGATGGGAGCACCTAAGTTTCAAAAGAGAGGTGAGTTTTTCTTATGCAAAGTAATAGCCTAACATAAGACTAATGGACAAGAGGTAAAACTTATCTGTTTGGCTTTGCCGGGGATCGTTGTGCCGCACAATCTTCTCATCCTTTGTCGAAGCCAAGTTCACGGCAGGAGCCTGCAACTCCATGTAGATGAGAATGAATGCAGGATGCAATCCTATCTATATGCATATGCAAATTCTCATGAAATGCTTATGCAGTGATCTCGGTGTGCTCATGCATGCATGCAATCTTTGTTGGGGCCCCCCTACAGTGCTTCTTTATTTTCTCTTGCACGGGGTCATCGCCCTGGCTTTGTACAAGGGGTTACATGCAGCTGAGGGAAGTCCTGTACAAAAGGGTGGCTGCTAGGCAGTGCCCGACAGCCTCGCGCCTTACGGGTAGTACTTACGAAGATGCTCAATATTCCATGAGTTTTGCAACTGATTGCCATCTCCGGTCTCTAGATGGACTGCACCGGGTCTGGTGACTCATACCACCCGGTAAGGGCCTTCCCACTTTGGTGACAAGTTATTTGTACCCTTGGCGGACTGAACGCGCCTAAGGACAAGGTCACCTTCCTTAAAACACTGGGCATGAACCTTGTGGCTATGATAGCGAAGCAGGGCTAGCTGGTAGCGTGCAGCACGCGTAGCAGCCCGGAGACGGTTCTCCTCGTGTAGCACAAAGTCATCACGCCGGTGCTGATCTTGCGCTACTTCATCGTAGACAAGCACTCGAGGGGACCCGTAAATGAGTTTCATGGGGATAACTGCTTCTGCCCCGTAAAGCAGTGAGAAGGGAGTCTTCCCGGTAGCTCGGTTAGGTGTCGTTCTGAGGGACCAGAGAACTACCGACAGCTCCTTAATCCACCCCTTGCCGTGCTTCTGTAGCGTATCGAAATTTCTCGTCTTGAGTCCACGTAGCACTTCAGCGTTCGCCCTCTCAGCTTGTCCATTGCTCCGAGGGAGTGTCACAGAGGCGAATGAAATCTTGCATCCAAGGGTACGAACATATTGCATGAAGGCGTGGCTCGTGAATTGGGTGCCGTTGTCGGTGGTGATCCTTGCCGGAACTCCAAAACGACACACCAACTCTTTCAAGAACTTGATAGCCGACCGAGCAGTCACACTACAAAAAAAGACACATCCGTGACATTTTGGGCCGAACGAAATTTTTTTCTATCATACTTATGACACTTCTATGATGATAATTGTGGCAAAACCCGGTATCATCATCGATGTGGTTGGGTCCTACTTCTATGCCAAAAAATCATGACAGAAAATGGGCTTTTCATCTTGGGCGGGCCGGAGATGCAGCTGCATGACATTCTTTGGGCCATCCATGACGGAGAAAACCGTGGTAGAAGCGAGGGCGAGGAAAATATTGGGGAGTTACCGGTTACAGTGGGTGGTCGGGGCCGAGCGATGCGCGTTTCTCTCGTACATACGTGCGTGTGTGCGAGGCGTTGCACTCTAATTGAACCCGAGGGAGGCGTTCAGCTCTAACTGAACCCAAGCGATTGCACTATAGGCTACGCGTTACTGAACCCGAGCGATCGATCGATCCTGCTGTTAACTGAACCCGAGTAATTCCTTCACTACTGTTGTTAACCGAAGCCGATCGATGCTTCCTCTCAATGGACAATGAGCGTTGTTGGGGGGGTTTGGATGAATAATGCCCGGTTGGGGGTTGGATGAACAAGAACCCGTGGTAGTAGAGGCCATTGCCGCTGGATGAACAGTACCCCGATCGATCGAGCCGGTGGATGAACAGGACCCCGTGGAGGGCTGGATGAACAGGACCCCGTGGAGGGCTGGTTGAACAGTAGCCGGTGGAAGGCTGGATGAGCGATGCACGTGGAGGGTGGTTGAGCAGGACCCCATGGAGAGGGCTGGTTGAGCAGTGGCGGTGGAGGAAGCGGATGGAGGCTGGATGAACAGGAGCCCGTGGTTGAACAGTCGCAGGTGGAGGCTGGAGGAGGTCGAAGGTGGATGAAAAGTAGCTCGTGGAGGCAGTCGACGGTGGAGATGAACAGTAGCCCGTGGAGGCAGTCGACGGTGGAGATGAACAGTATCCCGTGGAGTCCCATTTTGCGGTGCGTCACACACCTCCCGATGAACAGGACCCCTGTTTCGACCGTAGTGCTCCAACAGAAGTCCGGTTCCTCCGTTTTGCGGTACGCCACACCCCTCCCGGTCAACAGGACCCCGTTTCGACCATAGGAGGTCCGTTTCCTCCGTTTTGTGGTACGCCAGACCCCTCCCAATGAACAGGATCATGTTTCGACCAAGGCCGGTCGAACACAAGGCCGTTTCCTCCGTTCTGTGGTATGCCAGGCCTCGTTTCCATCGGATGTTCCATCCAAGCCGGTTGGCTCCCGATGAACAACACGTGTTCCGTTGCCTCCCGATGAACACGACGCATTTAGTTGCCACCCCATGAACACGACGATGACGCAGTTTCTTCGTTCCGACCGAGCCATGTACATGAGCCCTCACCGTATGTATGCGTGAGTAGGCGTTCGAGACCCCGCCTGTATGTACGTGGCCGTATTTTCTTTCTTGCACCCTGGCCGCTGCACGTACGTGTACATGTTGTGCACGCCTCTACTACGACACGTGCGCGCCTCTACACCGACCAGTATGTACATACACGTTCGCGACCAGAATGACAACGTTATGTACGCTTCGACCAGGCAGGTCCCGACTGTTAGGCACTTCCTTGCGTGCGAAGATGTAGCTGATGGGTCCCAACAGTCAGGGGGCGAATCATTTTTTTGCCCGTAATATGGACGCACTTCGGTGCGTGCGAATATGTAGCTGGTGGGTCCCAGCAGTCAGGGGGGAAATGTTTTTTCGCGAAATACGGTGACCCGCCCGGTGGGTCCCTGCTGTCAGGTGGAGGAATCATTATTATCTGCATAATAAGGAGGCACTTCCTTGCTACGGCCGTGGACCCAGCAGTCAGCCTCTCCACGTACAATACTCTTCCGATGGAAGTCGTTCGTTGACCACATTGACCACGCCGCGCCGAGAGCACCAAGGCGGTGGACGACGACGAGGCCTAGGAAGGGGACGACACGGAGCCGGGGAAGACGCGGCAATGGATGCCCACGCGTAGAGGAGTACGAGGGTTCACTGGTTCGGCTGCGGTGTGAGGCTGCCGACGCCGCAGGGCCTGGCCAGCGGTGGGAGTAGTAGGGGGCGGTGAGGCCTCCGCGGCAGCACAGCCGGCCACTGGAGGCAGGAGCAGGCGGCACGACCGACGCTGCTTTGGGCGGCTGGAGCAAGAAGACCAGAGGTTGAAGAAGCACTACGGCTGTTGGATGGACCTCGTACGGCCACTAGAGCTAGAATCGTTCATATTGACTAAGTTGACAAAGCCCTCCGTCCCCACCAACTTAGTAGGCCCACATGTCAGCCTCCCACTATGCTGGGTCCCAGCTAGCAGGGGGTGTATTCTTTTTTTGTGCGTAATAAGGAGGCACTTCCTTGCGTGCGAAGATATAGCTGGTGGGTCCGACCTGTCAGCGGGGGGAACGATTTTTCGCGAAATACAGAGGCACTTCTGGTGGGTCCCAGATGTCAGGTGGAGGTATCATTATTTTGCGCGTAATAAGGAGGCATTTCCTTGTGTGCGGTCGTGGACCCAGCTGTCAGCCTCTCCACGCACAGTCCACGTCCGATGGATGTCTTTCATTGACCACGTTGACCACGGCGCGCCGAGAGCACCAGGGCGGTGGACGACAGCGAGGCCTAGGAAGGGAACGACACGGAGCCGAGGAAGACTCGGCAGTGGTAGCCCACGTGGTGGGGAGTATGAGGGTTTACTGGTCCGGCTGCCATCGCCAAAAATAACAGGAGGTGTGGGTGAGTAGAGGAATGGCCTGGCCAGCAATGGAGTAGGGTGGGGCGGTGCGGCCTGTGCGGCAGCACAGCCGGCCACGGGAGGCGGGAGCAGGCAGTCCCACCGGTGCTAGTTTGGGCGGTTGGAGCAAGAAGAGCAGATATTGAAGAAGCAGCACGGCCGTTGGATTAACATCCAACGGTCACTGTTGCTGGAATCGTTTGTGGACTAAGTTGACAAAGCCTTTTGTACACCTCAACCTAGTAGTAGTAGACCCACAAGTCAACCACCAAATCTGTCCCAAACAGCATACAACCCCAAATTTCTAGCCAGATCCAAATTAATTTAAAAACTAAACATACCTTAATTTAAATCCAATGAAATTTTACCCGCACAAAAACAATGAAATTTAAAATATCAAAATCCAAAATAAAAAAGTATTTTAGAACTAATTGCCTATTTGCTGTATTTTTTTAATATTACAGCCCATTAAATATTACTTATAGCCCATTTCTTATTACCTATAGCCCAGTTTCTGGGCAAAATACATCCCTCCTCGTCTTGAAAGATTTCTGGCCCAGCAGGGCGTAGAAAAACAAGTAGGCCTACGTTGTTTATTCTACAAAAAAAGTAATAGCTGGGCTAGCCTTTTTTCAGAAAGGAAAAAAACAAACTGGGCTGGTCATGTGCTAGACGGGCCACAGCTCCCGAATAACCCAATTGATACCTGTGACGCCCACGATTCAATCGTACACTAATCATGCACGCAAATGTGTACGATCAAAATCAAGGACTCACGGGAAGATATCACAACACAACTCTAGACACAAATTAAAATAATACAAGCTTTATATTACAAGCCAGGGGCCTCGAGGGCTCGAATACATAAGCTCGATTACTCAAGAGTCCGCGGAAGCAACAATATCTGAGTACAGACATGAGTTAGACAAGTTTGCATTAAGAAGGCTAGCACAAAAGCAGCAACGATCGAAAAGGCAAGGCCTCCTACCTGGGAGCCTCCTAACTACTCCTGGTCGTCGGCGGCCTCCACGTAGTAGTAGGCACCCTCGGGGTAGTAGTAGTCGTCGGTGGTGTCGCCTGGATCCTGGGCTCCACCATCTGGTTGCGACAACTAGAAAGAAGAAAGAAGGGGGAAAAGGGGAAGCAAAGCAACCGTGAGTACTCATCCAAAGTACTCGCAAGCAAGGATCTACACTACATATGCAACATTATCAAAGGAAGGCTATATATGTGGACTGGGCTGCAGAAATGCCAGAATAGAGAGAAGGCCTAGTCCTATCGAAGACTAGCATCTTCTGGAAACCACCATCTTGCAGCAACCGGAGGGAGTAGAGTAGCATAAAGTAAAGTAGTAGAAGTGTTATCAACCTCGGCCAGAGATACTTTCTCGACTCCCTGTGAGAAAGGCATCCCAGAGCCATACTATCCAGTTCTCATCACAATCCATTTCTCATCACCATCCAGTTCTCATCACAAGTATCCAGTTCTAGTTGTATCGATCGGGATACAACTCCAAGTGTCTGTTACCGTAGGACAGGCTATCGGTAGATGTTTTCTTCCCTGCAGGGGTGCACCAACTTACCCACCACGCTCGATTAACTCCGGCCGGACACACTTTCTTGGGTCATGCGCGGCCTCGGCCAAACAATACGCCGCAACCCGACCTAGGCTTAATAGAGAGGCCAGCACGCCGGACTAAACCTATGCCCCCAGGGGTCATGGGCCATCGCCCCGGGAACTCCTGCACGTTGCATGGGCGGCCGGTGAGCAGACCTAGCTACCTCCTTCAACAAGGCAGGTGCTTACGCAGTCCAACCCGGCGCGCGCCGCTCAGTCGCTGACGTCTATTAAGCTTCGGCTGATGTATACGACGCAGAACGCCCATACTATGCCCACGTGATGTTTAGTGCTATCAGGCCAGAGGCCCCTCGGATCAAATATCCAAATTGTAGTGGATTAGGAACGCGCGGTAACAAGCAGAGACTCACGAAAGATGTGACCCGTTGCCCCGTCTCGAGGACTTGCGGCAAGGGCTAGGAATGCCCGGCCACGCCTCGTAATTATCTCGCGGGCACCCTCTAGGTCAACCCGACTCCACATCACTCGCAATTAAGCTCGCGCGAGTACCCCTCAGGGTCGACCCGTCTTTAGTAACATGGTACAGTGTAAAGTCATAGCAATCATAGTAACTGTGTGTCTAAACATCAAGGGGAAAACCCAAGGAATCACCCCCGGTGAATTCCACTCGATGTAATCAACAAGGTGAACGTAAGAGGAATCACCCCCGAGGTTCACACTTGAGGGGCTACAAGACAGAGTCGTATCGGAAGTGGTTAAGGCGGAATCACCCTCGATGACCACGACCGAATATCTACACTACATGGTTAACATCAGAAGTGTTGTAGAGGTCTCACCATCAACACTCGATAGAAACCCAGTAGGTCGAGCAAATAAGGGGAAGTGATGTGCGGTGCCGGGGCCTGGTCTTCGATCCCGTTGATCGAGTCTTCGATGATGAAGCAGGGGCAACAAGGGCAAGGTGGGGGTCACTGATGGATCTCTAACCAACGTATACTAAGCAGTTTAGGATAAGCAGGTAAGGTACAATAGCAGATACAAAAATAGGCTATGCATCAGAATAGGAGCAATCAATAACAGTAGAAAAATCTAATGCAAGCATGAGAGAATGGAATGGGCGATATCGGGATGATCAAAGGGGGGGCTTGCCTGGTTGCTCTGGTAAGGAGTGGTCGTCGTCGACGTAGTCGATCACAGGGGCAGCAGGTCTTGGGGTCTACCGGAGAGAAGACTGGGAAGAAACAGTAAATATAAAGCAAACATAGCATCACAAAGCAGAACGTGGCCATATGCTGTGCCGGGAGTGACCTAACGTATGGCTACACGATAAAGGTGAAGGGGGGAATCAACCGGGAATGTTTTCCCGGTTCCGGACCTGTGTCGGACAGATGACCGGAGGGGGAATGTCCCATGTTCAGCATGCTAGGGGCATGTGATAGATGAACGGACCGCGTATTTGGATTCATTGGATTTTTCTGAGCCACTTTCATATATAAAACATTTTCATCCGAGCTATGGTTTAATTCCTATGAATTTCTAAAGATTAAACCATTTTCAGAAATTATTTAAATTAACAGAAAAGGAATTATGACGTCAGCAGAGTGTCAGCATGACATCAGCAGGTCAACAGACCCGCTAACGGGTCAAACTGACCATTCGGTCCCACATGTCATAGAGAGAGGGCTAACAGTGGGTTATTTTAAAAGAACAGGGGGTTAATTTGCAGTTGGGCCCCACATGTCAGTGACTAATTAGTCTAACAAGTTAATTTTATTTATAAAAACGTTTAGTTAGCCTAAGTAACAGACGGGGCCCACATGTCATGTACAGTAACTGCGTTGACCAGAGTCAACGTGGTCAACTGGGACGCCGGGGCCCCCTGGCAGCCTCACTGGTGTGGCCCCCATAGGGCCACGTCGGCGCCAGGTTAGCATGGCGGCCGGAGCAACGCCGACGACCACAGGAGACGGCGGCGACGTGCGGAATTCACCCACAGACCACCAAAACGAAAGCGGTCGGTCGCGTTCGAACGCGGAGACGAAGCCGCGTCGCTTGGTGTGGTCGGTTGGACGCGGGGGCGACCGGAACTGCGCCGACGACGAGCTATGGCGGCCGCGCGTACGGGACCTCGACGGAAGCTATGCTAGGAAGCACAGGGAGGCACGTGCTCAGGCTCGTTGGGCTCCTGGGAGCTCCAGGATTTCGACGGTGGCCTCAGGCGGCGGCGACGTCGACCACAAAGACGGCCACGATCTCGTCGGCGGCGAGCAGGGCATGGAGGCGGCGACAGCTAGCTACGGCGTGGGGAAGAGCACGGGGAGAGAAGGAGAGGGAGGCGGAGCTCACTGGGCGCCTGCAGGTGTGCAAACGTGGGCTCGGGGGAGGCTCGGCGGAGCGAATCGACGGCGGCGAGCTCGGGCGTCCCGAGGAGGAAGACGGGGTGGATCCGGTGCTGCGGAGCCTTCCGGCTCCAACGGTGGGCACCGTTCTACGTGGACGACGACGGCGGACGCCTACGGCATGTTGGCGACGCGGGGCGAAGATGGTGGCTATGGGATCGACGCGGCGACGGCGGCGGGCGCGCTCGGGTCAGAGAGAGGGGAGTGCTTGAGGGGGATTTGAAGGGCAGTGGAAGAGGCGGAGTTGAGTGGGGGTAGCTGGGGAGGAGGCCGAGTCGTCGAGGGGGGCGCGGAGGCCTTATCCTCTCGCGGAGGCATTGACGGTGAGGCGGTTCGGTGGCGACGGGCGCACTCTGCCTCGCCCGGTCGGAGGAACGGGAAGGAGGCGCGCTTCGGGGAGCTGGGCCGGCCAGGCTGGGTGAGGTGGGCCGGCCTGCTAGGATGGGCCGAAGCCAAAGGGGAGGCCAGGGGCTCTCCCACCCCTTCTTCTTTCCTTTTCTTTTTTTTGTTTTTCTTTTTCCAGCAGCATTTGCCTTTTCTTTTTAGCCAATAATGACTTTGCAAAATTATGCCTGTCAGTGTCAAAACCGGCGGATCTCGGGTAGGGGGTCCCGAACTGTGCGTCTAGGCAGATGGTAACAGGAGACAAGGGACACGATGTTTTTACCCAGGTTCGGGCCCTCTCGATGGAGGTAAAACCCTACTCCTTCTTGATTAATATTGATGATATGGGTAGTACAAAAGTAGATCTACCACGAGATCGAGAGGCTAAACCCTAGAAGCTAGCCTATGGGTATGATGTTGTTAGTCCTCACGGACTACAACCCTCCAGCTTATATAGACACCAGAGAGGGCTAGGGTTACACAGAGTCGATTACAATGGGAGGAGATCTACATATCCGTGTCGCCAAGCTTGCCTTCCACGCCAAGGAAAGTCCCATCCGACACGGACGAAGTCTTCAATCTTGTATCTTCATAGTCCAGAGTCCGGCCAAAGGTTATAGTCCGGCCATCCGGACACCCCTAATCCAGACTCCTCAGAGCCCCGAACCAGGCTTCAATGACGATTTAGTCCGGCGTGCATATTGTCTTCGGCATTGCAAGGCGGGTTCCTCCTCCGAATACTTCATAGAAGATTTTGAACACAAGGATGGTGTCCGGCTCTGCAAAATAAGTTCCACATACCACCGTAGAGAGAATAATATTTACACAAATTCAATCTGCTGACGTATTCCGCAGCGTGACATCACACCACGGCCAAGCCTTTATTCGAATCGTTTTTACTGTCCCACCTCAGCGCGTTTAGCGAGGCGCTTTCCTTGGCACGTCTTGTCAAAGCAGAGATCGTGTCCCCTTATTCCGGGATTCTCATTAATACGGGCGTGGGTAACCCACTCGTGCTCGTTGGCACGTCTCCTCTATCGAAGGCGAGTCCCGAACGGACACGGGGAAGGCTCTTGGTATTCAACCTCTTTATAAAGAGACCAAAGCTCCACTCCTTTCTTTCAATCTCAATCGAATCCTCCCCTCGCCTCGAGTTCTAACACCCAAAGCTCCAGATTCATGCGCTTCGGACCTTCGATGATGTCCGGCTCTGACCTGCAAGGCCGGTGGATGCCTTCCTCCGTTACGAAAGAAGACGTGCTAAAGCTAAGAGATGACAGGTATCTAACCAGCGAAATTTCACATAGGCTGCCTGCCCAAGGGCAGGTTATTCCCACTCCCAAGCCTGGTGAAAGCGTGGTGTTCGCGTCTCACTTCCTTCGGGGGCTAGGCTTCCCGGTGAACCCCTTCGTGAGGGGGCTCATGTTTTATTATGGGTTGGAATTTCACGACTTGGATCCGGAGTCCATCCTCCACCTCTCATCGTTCATTGTCGTGTGCGAAGCCTTCCTCCGCAGTACCCCTCACTTTGGATTGTGGCTTAAGACCTTCAAAGTGGAGCGAAGATGATCAAGGGGCAGCAAGCGGAGTGCAGAGGGGCTGTTATAAGAAAGAATGCGGACGCTCCCTGGCCCGAGGGCTCTTTTCAAGAGGTGCTCAGCTTATGGCAACAAGAGTGGTTTTATATCACAGCTCCCAGGGGCACCAAGTGGGTGGCGCCACCTGCCTTTCGCTCGGGTCCTCCATCGCGGCTGGCGTCATGGGTCAATAAAGGGCTTGACTGGGGGCCGTCCAAGGACGTTCCCTTGTTGCAGGGCCGTATTCGAGACCTCCTAGAGAGAGAGATCAATTTGGTCGTAGTAGCACAGGTCATGCTGATTTGTCATACCCTACCCTGCAAACATCGCCCCCTCCACCTGTGGGAGTTTAATCCGGAGGGACCATGAGCTCTATAACATTTTATGGGCGCGACGCCCATGGAGATGTACAAACTGTTCTTCGGATCACAAGCGATGTGTCCGGACTTGACCGAGGACGCAGGTCTGAGCTGCAATCGCCCGGATACTCAAGTAAGTAGCCCTGTACCCGGACACGCTATCCCATATTTATCATGAACTTGCCCTTAAAAGAGATGTCCCTTTAACAGGAGTGGATAGCGAAAGCAAAGTTAATCAGGTGTCCGGCCCCCCTCCCTGAGACCACGCCGGATCCCGTGTTAACCAGGATGCTGGAGGTTGAGCCTTTGGAAGAAGGTGAAGGGGGGAACAAGGAAGCTACCGCCTCCGCGAAGGAGGCTGTCAGGAAAGGAGGGATCGAGAATCCCTCCATCCAAGGGAAGAAGAGGACCGCCTCTGAAGACCCGGAGACCATGGTCTCAAAGCGGGGGAAGAAATCTTCGTCAGAGGGTCCTGCGTCGAGAGATGCCTCGGCCGTACTGTGCCCCCAAGGGGATCAGCCCTCCACCGAGCCGTAAGTAAAAAGGGGAGTTTTAAAATAAAGGATATCCCTGTCCTATTTCTGATGAAGATAACCGAAATTTTACCTTGTAGTTCGGATCTCAGCCCTTCTCAGCAGAGCTCATCTTCAGGGGATCTTCGTCCGGAGATGATGGAGAGCGGAACGCCTCCCCCTGTCGTACCGCCTTGCGAGGCGGGCGACCCTGAGGTGTCGTCGCGGAGGGTTTCTCCGAATCCGGTGGGGCCGAAAGGCAGTCGTATGTCCCCCCAAAGCCCTCCGCGTCTGGCCTTCGAAAAAGGCCATCGGACGAGTCCGGCACCGCCTGGTGCACGGTCGGAGGAGCTGAAGGATCTGCTCGGGCGAGCGTCTATCTGAGAAGATCACCGTGCGTTAATGGGTACAGTGATTGAAAGGATTTCATCCGCTGAGAGCGGATTGCACGGCCGTCGAAGTTCTTGACAGGTTTTGAGGTACGCAAAATGATGTACCTTCTGACAGTTCCGCATATAAAATGCGCCCTGTGTAGATAGTAGCCCCTGAGGCTCGGTGCATTGTCAAAAATGACAGCGCACCGAGGATCGTAATCCCAGGTATAATATGTCGCCCTTCCTATGTAGGTGGCGAAGTGTCCGGTGGCTAGCCAGACTGATGAATTTGCCGAACTAAAGCGGCAACTTGACGTGGCGGATGCCGACATCGCGCTTGTCAATAAGCGGCTTGACGAGTCACAAGGTATGCAGGTTCTCCGCGGACACCTGGTAAGGGAGCTTTATGCCCGTGCCTTACAACATGTATGCTTGATGCAGATGGTGCCGCTGCCATGGAGAACCTTCGGGCGGAGCTCACCCGAGCCAAGGAGTAGGCCAGAAAAAGTGATGCGGCTGCCTTAAAGGCGGCCGAAGAGCTAAAAGCTGAACAGGCTGCTCACTGCTGAAGCAAGAAGGAAGTGGTTGAGATGGCCGTGAAGTTGAAGAATTCTACCGACCGCTGCAAGCTTCTTGAAAAACAAGATCGAGCGGAGCAAGAGGACCAGAAAAAGGCCACTACCGAGGCCAAGGATGCTCGCTTTGCGATGAGAGCTATGAAGGAGGAGCTACGTCAGGCCGGAGATATCGCGGCTGGAAAGCCCTTTCTGCTGCGGAGGAAGTTCGTGGATCCTAAATATGCTCGGTTGGACCGGCTGTGGAGTGCGGCGGATGCTTATCTGGACTTGGCGGCAAGTGCCGCGGACGCGGCCGAACACTTCCGAGATCAAAAGGATCACGAAATGGAAAAGCTTTTTTGGTCGCAGTTCCATAATCTAGAGCGCCCACTTCCATTAACCGATCGTTTGGCCAAATGGGCGGAGCTGAATAGGTTATTCGGACTTGCCATGAAGGATGTCGTGCGTCATTTGTGGCCGAAAAGGCCCGAGCCGAAGAGTTATTTTGGCTTGGTGCAGCAGTTCCTTGGTGCGGTGCCGCATACCAATGCAATGAGGAGGTCAGCATGCATAGAGGGTGCGCGGATGGCTCTTGCCCGTGTCAAGACATACTGGGCGGAGATGGAGGCCACCGATGTTGCATCCCAAGATTTGGACGGAAGCTGAGTACCTGTCGAGCACTATTTTCAGGAAGTTCTGCAGGGCGCTCGTATAATAGAGACACAGTGCTCGAAGGATATTATGTTCGAATAACGTGTATTATTATGAAACAATGTTTCGATGGAATATAAAATCTTTTTATACTTGTGCCTTTAAGAATTAAAATACCTCCTGTGTGGCCGTTAATGTATATGTGTATATAACCTGAAAGATGGCAGTCTTCGGCTTCAGCCCCCACACATATAATGCGGGGACGTTTGCAAAAGGCGCATTTTCACACTTTATCCAACGTCTTGGTCCTATAAAGGAGGTGATTTCGCAGCAAACTAGGCAACCGGACTATAATGCTTTATCACTTTCACTTAGCCATAGGAGTTTGACAGTGGGGCTACTATATAGCCCCTAGGGGCACCGCGCTCACCCGAATTCAGGGCGCGTATGTGCCTGACCAGGAAACGGCCCTTCGTTAATGCGGAGGAATTCTAAAGATTCCGGCGGGTCATCGAGTGGTTGACCAGTCTCACGTTATATCATGACAGTCAGTTTTCGGCTTTCTTCTACTAAGGTGCTCGCCTGGCCGAACCAGGGCACAATCACAGTAGTTCTCCTGGTGCCGCCTTAGCCGATAGAGCGGAACGTAAGGCAGCAAAACAAAGGAGCCGGGCAAACCCAACATTTGACCAAAGACATGATTCAGAGCTGATGCATATAAGGCCTAACTCGAGACGCCGAACACTCCCTAAGGTATTCGGTCTTTATGAAAACGGGCCGAACAACGCCCTTGGTAATAAGCCCCTAGTATCCAGGTACGCGCAAAATTCTGACGTGGCCCATGCCAAAATGCCAGCCTCCTCCTCGGTTATAGCAAGAAACGGGGGGATGTGTATCTACAAGAGACAGTAAAAAAGGTTTACGCAGGGTCTTAATTTGAAAAGAATCCTTGCAACGGGTCCCTACTACATGTCTGCACCTGTGTCTCCGTTGTGCCGTATCCTAGACGGGTGTACCACGGTGTTCATCTGTAAAAGAGAGGAACTTAGTTGAAAAAGATCGTGCGAAAATGTATGTTATATTAAATAAACAAAGGACAATTCAAAAATGAATAAAATTGAGCTTTATTGTCTCTTGTTGTATATGCGCGGAGCCCCTTGTACGGGGGTATGCGGCTAGTAAGCCCTTGTATGTTTACGCCGGACTCGTCTAGCCGTGTCTGGGGTCTGAACGACCTGTTTTAGGTGCTTTGATTAGTGAAGCCGGTTTAGCGTGTGGCTGTCAAGGCAGTCACACAATCTTCCGCGCTCGAGGAACACTCGATATTTCCCTTTAAGGAGATGATGCCTCGCGGACCGGGCATTTTAAGTGTAAGGGATGCATAATGCGGTATTGCGTTAAAGCGGTAAAGCTTCAAGTCCCAAAGTGCTTGGTAGCTACTTGTAAATGGGGCGAGGTGGAAGGTTAACTTTTCGCGGCGGAAGTTGTCGGGTGAGCCGAACACAACTTCTAGCAGTAGAGAGCCCGTACAATGGGCATATGGGCCTGGTATTACCCCTTGAAAGGAAGTGTTTCTATGGCGAATTTTGGTTGGGTCTATCCCCATTTTGCGGATTGTGTCCTGATATAGCAGGTTTAGATCACTGCCTCCGTCCATTAGGACTTGTGTAAATTAGAGTCCGTTGATTATCGGATCTAATATCAAGGCAGTCCATCCTGCATTCCGGATACTTCTAGAGTAATCCTGATGGTCGAAGGTGATTGGTTTTAACAACCAGTGGCGGGACTCCTCTGGGATAGGCCGTATGGCGCGTATCTCTATGGGCGCCACTCTATTTTTCCCTTTTGTCACGTGAAGTGAGTTTACTGTTTTGACTTCTTGTGGGAAATTCTTTTGTTTTCCGGTGCTCTGCTTGTGGGGTTCGTCATCGTCCTCGCTTGGTGTATCGAGCCCCTTGTGTTCGGCGTTGAGTTTGCCGGACTGCTTGAAGACCCAACAATCTCTATGGGTATGGTTTGCAGGCTTCCCAGGAGTAATGTGGATTTGGCATATCTTGTCCAAGATTTTGTTTAAGTTAGATAGCTCGTCCCTGTTCTCCTTAAGGGGCAGTTTTTTATGATTCTGCCGAGAGCTTTTGAATCCGGCGTTGACTACCGTGCTCTTCGGGTTGTTTCCCTTGGTCCGGCGCTGGTCCTTGCTGCGTCGCGGTTTCCCGTTTCCATCCCTGACTTCGGATGTACTTGGGTCGCTGGTACTGCATCTTGCCAGCCAGCTATCCTCTCCCGCGCAAAAGCGGGTCATGAGGCTTGTTAATGCGGCCATTGTTCTTGGCTTTTCTTGGCCGAGGTGTCTAGCGAGCCATTCGTCTCGGACGTTGTGTTTGAAAGCTGCTAAGGCTTCGACGTCCGGACACTCGACTATTTGGTTCTTTTTAGTAAGGAATCTGTTCCAGAATTTTCTGGCTGACTCTCCAGGTTGTTGAGTTATGTGACTTAAACCGTCTGCATCCGGAGGTCGAACATAGGTCCCTTGAAAATTTGCCCGAAAAGCATCCTCGAGCTCTTCCTAACTTCCAATGGTGTTTTCGGGGAGGCTTTTAAGCCAGTGCTGGGCTGGCCCTTTGAGCTTGAGGGGTAAGTATTTTATGGCGTGGAGGTCATCTCCTCTAGCCATGTGTATGTGGAGGATGTAGTCCTCAATCCAGACTCCAGGGTCTATTGTTCCGTCGTATGCCTCTATGTTGTAACGCCCCAGATTCGATGCGCCAGGTGTCTGCCAGTTATTCGCTGTATTTGCCATGTCATTTGCTTGCGTGTTGCACTTTGCCATGTCATCATCTGCATTTCATATCATGTCATCATGCGCATTTCATTTTGCATACGTGTTCGTCTCTTGCATCCGAGCATTTTCCCCATTGTCCGTTTTGCAATCCGGCACTCCTATGTCTCCCGGCGCCCTCTTTTACCTCTTTTCATGTGCGGGTGTTAAACGGTCTCGGAATGGACCGAGGTTTGTCAAGCGGCCTTGGTATAGCACCAGTAGACCGCCTGTCAAGTTTCGGATCATTTGGAGGTCGTTTGATACTCCAACGGTTAACCGGGTAACCGCAAAAGCCTCTTTTGTATTGCAGCCCAACACCCCTTTCAAAGTGGCCCAAAACCCTCCAAACTCCTCTCCATGCTCTCGGTCGTTCGATCACGATCGCGTGGCCGAAAACCGCACCTCATTTGGACTCTCCTAGCTCCCTCTACCTATAAATACATCTTCCCCTTCGAAATCGCGGATGAAATCCACCCTAACCCTAGTCCCTTTCGTCCTCAGCGCGCCGGACATGTCCGCGCGCCCCCGGACAGATCCCGCCGCCGCCCGCAACCATCCAGGGCGCGCCACGTGTCCCCGCGCCGCCGTCAGCGCGCGCTGGCCGCCCGCCATAGCCGCCCCAAGGCCCATCTCCGCCGCCATGGGCGCCGCGCGCCGAAGGCGCCCGCCGCCAGCGTCTTCGCCCGGCCTCCGCCGCCGCCCGGTGGCGCCCGGCCAGCTCCGCCCGGCGCCGGGCGCCGCCGCCGCCCGCCACCTCCTCTCGCCGCCCGCCCTTGCCGGCTGCCGCCGCCCGCGCCGGAGTGGCGCCAGGCCGGCCGCCCGCCTCGCCGCCCGGCCATCCTCCGCCAGATCCGGGCCGGTGCCGCCCGGAACCGGCGAGCCCGACCCTCCGGCCGCCTCCTCCGACCCCCTCAGGCCGGATTCCGGCGAGCTCGCGCCGCCGCCTCGGGAACCGTGCCATGAACCCTAGATCCCGGAGGTTGATATTTTCCCCAAGTCCCCGAAGTTCTTGATATTTTGTTCCATTTTCGTCATGCTATATCTCTGTCATCGTAGCTCCGTTTTGCGCGTGTAATATGTCAAAATGTTCGCCTCGAAGAGTAGATCATTTCATATCATTGCATCATTTTCATTTGAGCTCATCTTGATGCCCGAAATGCTGTTGCAAAAGTGCTATGTGATGTTAATTTCTGATTTTTATCAGAACTTGCACTTTTGTCATTTTTGCCATGATTGATGTGTGCATCCTATGGACTTGAGCCCTACATGTGTTTTGCAATATGCCATGTCTTCTTTCCAGTGGTGCTTGCTATGTATTTTTGTGATCTATGTGGTGACTAGCACAAGCATGCAAACTAGGTGTCTTGTTGTTGCTGTTTTCAGCCCTGTTTTAGCTGATTTTGATGCCATGTTAACTTGATGATACCGAGAGATCTATGCGTATTTTGAGATACTTCAGTAAGGATGTTCTGTAAAACATGTCTTGCTCTATCCATCCATGTCCTTTATTGCAATTTTGGAGTAGTCTAGCTTGAGTCAATCGAGCTCTACGTTTGCTATCAAATGTTTCCTGGCAGATTGTATACATGTTATTCAATTTTGCCAAGCTTGTTGTGGTTGATCCATGTATGCTATGTTATTGTTCTTGCCATGTATGTCTTCTATGCCATGTCTTCTTGATGTATGTATGCTTAGTTTATCATATAAGGCTCTGTAGTGAGTGCATTGATCTTGTAAACATGCCTTCTCGTTATCAGTTTTTGACATGCCATGTTGCTGAATCTGTTAACGAAACTTTCAATATTGACATGGGTGTTACTATATTTTCTGATCCTTTTTGGCTTATGGTCACTAAAGGACTTTTGTTATATGCTTTGAGTAGATTCATGCCATGCCTTTGTTTTCCATGATAATTTCCTGTAACATGTTGTTTCATAGCTCTAAACATTGCAACCTGTTGTTATTTCTGCCAATGCCTGAAACTGTTATTAGTTGCAATCTTGCCATGTCATTTTGAGCATGTTCTAGTCATTTCTGGAGGTAGCTCAGTTCTCATGTTTTGTAATGCTTTACCTGTAGATCATTCCCATGCCTTTTGTTATTATGTTGAGGTCCTGTATCATGTTGTTTTGATGCTTGCAATATGCCTAGTTGCTGTTTTGGACAGCTTGTCCTTTAAACTTGTATAGGGCGTATGTGTTGGACCGTTGCTCCGTTTTGAGTGTGCTCTATATGAAACTTGCTTGATTTTGCATGTAGTTTCATATTATCATGTTGGATCCTTGTTTTGAGGTGTTTTGCTTGATGTTTGTGTGCATTTTGCACCAATGCCATGTTTATCTTGTTTTGCTCATATCTTCTAGGCCGTATCTCCGAATCTAATGAACTTTATATGTAACTTGACTAGAATTTCGTGTAGATCATCGTGGTGCATTTTAACTTGCTGTTTAACAACTTGAACATAAAGTTATTCAGATCTGGACCAATTTCGAAATTTGCTTATGAGGACTTACCGAATTGTTATATGTTGTTTCCGGCCTCATTTAAACTTGCCTTGATGTGTTGCTCTTGTTTGCATCATCTCTTGCCATGAGTAGCTTCATCTAGATTGGTCATGCATCATGCTTGTTGTGCATCATGTCTTGTTCATGTGTGGTGTGTTTACTATGTTGTGTGCTTCTTCTTGTTAGTTCCCGCTTCGCTATGATCGTGAGGATTCGTTCGCTCACGCTTGGTTCGGCTTCTTCCGTTCATCTTCTTCATGGATCCGTTCATCTTCTTCATGGACTCGTTCTTCTTCCTTGCGGGATATCAGGCAAGATGACCGCTACCCTGGATCTCACTACTATCATTGCTATGCTAGTTGCTTCGTTCTATCGCTATGCTGCGCTACCTATTACCTGTTTATCAAGCCATCCCAAATTGCCATGTCAGCCTCTAACCTTTTGTCACCCTTCCTAGCAAACCGTTGTTTGGCTATGTTACCGCTTTGCTCAGCCCCTCTTATAGCGTTGTTAGTTGCAGGTGAAGATGAAGTTTGTTCCTTGTTGGAACATGGAGATGTTGTTCCTTGTTGGAACATGTTTACTTGTTGGGATATCACAATATATCTTATATTATTAATGCATCTATATACTTGGTAAAGGGTGGAAGGCTCGGCCTTATGCCTGGTGTTTTGTTCCACTCTTGCCGCCCTAGTTTCCGTCATATCGGTATTATGTTCCCGGATTTTTGCGCCCCTAACGCGGTCGGGTGATTTATGGGACCCCCTTGACAGTTCGCTTTGAATAAGACTTTTCCAGCAAGGCCCAACATTGGTTTTACCATTTGCCTCACCACCACCTACTTTTCCCTTGGGAGTCGCTCTCTCGAGGGTCATCTTTATTCAGCCCCCCCGGGCCAATGCTTGTCTAAGTGTTGGTCCAAACTAGAGTGCTTTGCAGCGCCACCTCAAGGAAACTTGAGGGCTGGTTTTAGTTGTACGGACTGCTCATCCGGTCGTGGCCTGGGACGAGATACGCGCGGCTACTACCAGGGTGTCGGCACGCCGGGAGGTCTTGCTGGTCTTGTTTTATTGCTGTGAAATGTCTTGTAGCCGGGATTCCGAGACTGATCGGGCTTCCCGGGGAGAAGGTCTATTCCTTCGTTGATCGCGAGAGCTTATCATGGGCTAAGTTGGGACACCCCTGCAGGGTTTGAACTTTCGAAAGCCGTGCCCGCGGTTATGTGGCAGATGGGAATTTGTTAATGTCCGTTGTAGAAAACCCGTTGATCTCAATTAAAATACACCAACCGTAGCGCGTATCGTGAGTGTCTCTTTTCGGGGTTGATCGAGAGGAGAACACGGTTTCTGGGTTATGCCTGACGTAAGTAGGAGTTCAGGATCACTTCTTGATCATTACTAGTTGACGACCGTTCCTTTGTTTCTCTCCCCGCTCTCATTTGCGTATGTTAGCCACCATATATGCTTAGTCGCTGCTGCAACCTCACCACTTCACCCCTTCCTTTCCTATTTAAGCTTTGCTAGTCTTGATACCCATGGTAATGGGATTGCTGAGTCCTCGTGGCTCACAGATTACTACACCACCAGTTGCAGGTACAGGTTTGCGATGCTCTTGACGCGAGAGCGATGTTTGCTTGTGTTGGAGTTCTTCTGCTGCTTCTTCTTCGATCAGGGGATTGTTGGGGAACGTAGTAATTTCAAAAATTTTCCTACGATCACGCAAGACCATGGTGATGCATAGCAACGAGATGAGAGTGTTGTCTCACGCACCCTCGTAGACCAGAACGGAAGCGTTGACGCAAGCGTAGAGGAAGTAGTCGTATTTCTTCCCGATCCAACCGATCCAAGTACCGAACGACGGCACCTCCGAGTTCTGCACACGTTCAGCTCGATGGCGTCCCTCGAACTCCGATCCAGCCGAGTGTTGAGGAGAGTTTCACAAGACGACGGCGTGGTGACGATGATGATGTTCCACCGGCGCAGGGCTTCGCTAAGCTCCGCAACGGTATATTCGAGGTGTAGTTTGGTGGAAGGGGCACCGCACACGGCTAAGGAACGATCTCAATGATCAACTTGTGTGTCATGGGGTGCCCTCTGCCCTCAGTATATAAAGGAGGAAGGGAGGGGCTGGCCGGCCACCAAGGGCTGCGCTGGGAGTCCTACTCCCACCGGAGTAGGATTCTCCCCCAATCCTAGTCCAACTAGGATTGGCCAAGTGGGAAGGGAGAGAGGCCACCCCTTCTCCTAGTCCTAATAGGACTAGGGAAGGGGAAGGTGCGACCAGCACTTGGGCCCCTTTCCTCCTTTCCACTAAGGCCCATCAAGGCCCATTGACCCCGGGAGGTTCCGGTAACCCCCCGGTACTCCGGTAAAATTCCCAATTTCACCCGGAGTGATTCCGAGTCCAAACATAGGCTTCCAATATATCAATCTTTATGTCTCGACCATTTCGAGACTCCTCGTCATGTCCGTGATCTCATCCGGACTCGAACAACCTTCGTACATCAATATCATATAAACTCATAATAACTGCCATCGAAGCGTTAAGCGTGCGGACCCTACGGGTTCGAGAACTATGTAGACATGACCGAGACACCTCTCGGTCAATAACCAATAGCGGGACCTGGATGCCCATATTGGCTCCTACATATTCTACGAAGATCTTTATCGGTCGACCGCATAACAACATACGTTGTTCCTTTGTCATCGGTATGTTACTTGCCCGAGATTCGATCGTCGGTATCCAATACCTAGTTCAATCTCGCATCGGCAAGTCTCTTTTCTCGTTCCATAATACATCATCTCACAACTAACACATTTAGTTGCAATGCTTGCAAGGCTTATGTGATGTGCATTACCGAGAGGGCCCAGAGATACCTCTCCGACAATCGGAGTGACAAATCCTAATCTCAAATATGCCAACCCAACATGTACCTTCGGAGACACCTGTAATGTACCTTTATAATCACCCGATTCGTTGTGACGTTTGGTAGCACCAAAGTGTTCCTCGGCAAACGGGAGTTGCATAATCTCATAGTCATAGGAACATGTATAAGTCATGAAGAAAAGCACTAGCAACAAACTATACGATCAGGTGCTATGCTAATGGAATGGGTCATGTCAATCAGATCATTCAACCAATGATGTGATCCCGTTAATCAAATAACAACTCCTTGTTCATGGTTAGGAAACATAACCATCTTTGATTAACGAGCTAGTCTAGTAGAGGCATACTAGTGACACTCTGTAGGTTTATGTATTCACACATGTATTATGTTTCCGGTTAATACAATTCTAGCATGAATAATAAACATTTATCATGATATAAGGAAATAAATAATAACATTATTATTGCCTCTAGGGCATATTTCCTTCAGTCTCCCACTTGCACTAGAGTCAATAATCTAGTTCACATCGCCATGTGATTTACCAGCAATAGTTCACATCACCATGTGATTAACACCCATAGTTCACATCGATATGTGACCAACACCCAAAGGGTTTACTAGAGTCAGTAATCTAGTTCACATCGCTTATGTGATTAACACCCAAAGAGTACTAAGGTGTGATCATGTTTTGCTTGTGAGAGAATCTATAGTCAACGGGTCTGATATATTCAGATCCGTATGTATTTTGCAAATTTCTATGTCAACAATGCTCTGCACGGAGCTACTCTAGCTAATTGCTCCCACTGTCAATATGTATCCAGATTGAAACTTAGAGTCATCTGGATTAGTGTCAAAACTTGCATCGACGTAACACTTTACGATGAACCTTTTGTCACGTCCATAATCGAGAAACATATCCTTATTCCACTAAGGATAATTTTGACCGTTGTCCAGTGATCTACTCCTAGATCACTATTGTACTCCCTTGCCAAACTCAGTGCAAGGTATACAATAGATCTGGTACACAGCATGGCATACTTTATAGAACCTATGGCTGATGCATAGGGAATGACTTTCATTCTCTTTCTATCTTCTGCCGTGGTCGTGTTTTGAGTCTTACTCAATCTCACACCTTGTAACACAGGCAAGAACTCTTTCTTTGACTGTTCCATTTTGAACTACTTCAAAATCTTGTCAAGGTATGTATTCATTGAAAAACTTATCAAGCGTCTTTGATCTATCTCTATAGATCTTGATGCTCAATATGTAAGCAGCTTCACCGAGGTCTTTCTTTGAAAAACTCCTTTGAAACACTCCTTTATGCTTTGCAGAATAATTCTACATTATTTCCGATCTACAATATGTCATTCACATATACTTATCAGAAATGCTGTAGTGCTCCCACTCACTTTCTTGTAAATACAGGCTTCACCGCAAGTCTGCATAAAACTATATGCTTTGATCAACTTATCAAAGTGTGTATTCCAACTCCGAGATGCTTGCACCAGTCCATAGATGGATCGCTGGAGTTTGCACATTTTGTTAGCATCTTTAGGATTGACAAAACCTTCTGGTTGCATCATATACAACTCTTCTTTAATAAATCCATTAAAGAATGTAGTTTTGACATCCATTTGCCAGATTTCATAAAATGTGGCAATTGCTAACATGATTCGGACAGACTTAAGCATCGCTACAGTTGAGAAAATCTCATTGTAGTCAACACTTTGAACTTGTCAAAAACCTTTTTGCGACAAGTCGAGCTTTGTAGATAGTAACACTACTATCAACATCTGTCTTCCTCTTGAAGATCCATTTATATAATATGGCTTGCCGATCATCGGGCAACTCCATCAAAGTCCACACTTTGTTCTCATATATGGATCTCATCTCAGATTTCATGGTCTCAAACCATTTCGTGGAATCTGGGCTCATCATCGCTTCCTCATAGTTCGTAGGTTCATCATGGTCTAGTAACATGACTTCTAGAATAGGATTACCGTACCACACTGGTGCGGATCTTACTCTGGAAGACCTACGAGGTTTTAGTATCAACTTGATCTGAAGTTTCATGATCATCATCATTAACTTCCTCACTAATTGGTGTAGGAATCACTGGAACTGATTCCTGTGATGAACTACTTTCCAATAAGGGAGAAGGTACAATTACCTCATCAAGTTTCTACTTTCCTCCCACTCACTTCTTTCGAGAGAAACTTCCTTCTCTAGAAAGGATCCATTTTAGCAACGAATGTTTTGCCTTTAGATCTGTGATAGAAGGTGTACCCAATAGTTACCTTTGGGTATTCTATGAAGACGCATTTCTCCGATTTGGGTTCGAGCTTATCAGGTGAAAACTTTTTCACATAAGCATCACAACTCAAACTTTAAGAAACGACACTTAGGTTTATCGCTAAACCATAGTTCATACGGTGTCATCTCAACGGATTTAGATGGTGCCCTATTAAACGTGAATGCAGCTGTCTTTAATGCATAACCCCAAAACGATAGTGGTAAACGGTAAGATACATCATAGATCGCACCATATCAAAATAAAGTACTGTTTCTGACGTTTGGACACACCATAATGTTGTGGTGTTCCGGTGGCGTGAGCTGTGAAACTATTCCACATTGTTTTCATTGAAGACCAAACTCAGAACTCAAATATTCATCTCCACGATCAGATCGCAGAAACTTTATTTTCTTGTTACGATGATTTTCCACTTCACTCTGAAATTCTTTGAACCTTTCAACTATTTCAGACTTATGTTTCATCAAGTAGATATACCCATATCTGCTCAAATCATCTTGTGAAGGTCAGAAAATAACGATACTTGCCACGAGCATCAACACTCATTGGATGGCATACATCGGTATGTATTATTTCCAATAAGTCAGAGCTTGTTCCATTGTTCGGAGAACGGAGTTTTAGTCATCTTGCCCAAAAGGCACGGTTCGCAAGCATCAAATGATTCATAATCAAGTGATTCCAAAAGTCCATCAAGCATGGAGTTTTCTTCATGCGCTTTACACCAATATGACCTAAACGGCAAGTGCCACAAATAAGTTGCACTATCATTATTAACTTTGCATCTTTTGGCATCAATATTATGAATATGTGTATCACTACGATCGAGATCCAATGAACCATTTTCATTGGGTGTGTAATCATATAAGGTTTTATTCATGTAAATGAACAACAATTTATTCTCTTACTTAAATGAATAACAGTATTGCAATAAACATGATCAAATCATATTTATGCTCAATACCAAATAACACTTATTTAGGTTCCACACTAATCCCGAAAGTATAGGGAGTGTGCGATGATGATCATATCAATCTTGGAACTACTTCCAACACTCATCGTCACTTCCCTTCAACTAGTCTCTGTTTATTCTGCAACTCCTGTTTGAGTTACTACTCTTAGCAACTGAACCAGTATCAAATACCGAGGGTTACTATAACACTAGTAAAATATACATCAATAATTTGTATATCAAATATACCTTTGTTCACTTTGCCATCCTTCTTATCCGCCAAATACTTGGGGTAGTTCCGCTTCAAAGACCAGTTCCATTGCAGCAAAAGTACTCAGTCTCGTGCTTAGGTCTAGACTTGGGCTTCTTCACTCGAGCAGCAACTTGCTTGCCGTTCCTTTTGAAGTTCCCTTCTTCCCTTTGCCATTTTCCTTGAGACTAGTGGTCTTGTCAACCATCAACACTTGATGTTTTTCTTGATTTCTACCTTCGCCGATTTTAGCATCGCGAAGAGCTCGAGAATCTTTTTCGTCATCCCTTGCATACTATAGTTCATCACGAAGTTCTACTAACTTAGTGATGGTGACTAGAGAATTCTGTCAATCACTATCTTATCTGGAAGATTAACTCCCACTTGATTCAAGCGATTGAAGTACTCGGACAATCTGAGCACATGCTCACTAGTTGAGCGATTCTCCTCCATCTTTTAGCTATAGAACTTGTTGGAGACTTCATATCTCTCAACTCGGTATTTGCTTGAAATATTAACTTCAATTCCTGGAACATCTCATATGGTCCATGACGTTCAAAACGTCTTTGAAGTCCCGATTCTAAGCCGTTAAGCATGGTGCACTAAACTATCAAGTAGTCATCATATTGAGCTGGCCAAACGTTCATAACGTCAGATCGCTCATATTGAGCTAGCCAAACGTTCATAACGTCTCGCATCTGCTCCTGCAATAGGTCTGTCACCTAGCGGTGCATTAAGGACATAATTCTTACTGCGCAGCAATGAGGATAAACCTCAGATCACGGATCCAATCCGCATCATTGCTACTAACATCTTTCAATACAATTTTCTAGGAACACATATGAAAACATAGGGAAGCAACAACGCGAGCTATTGATCTACAACATAATTTGCAAAATACTACCAGACTAAGTTCATGATAAATTAAAGTTCAATTAATCATATTACTTAAGAACTCCCACTTAGAAAAATATCCTCCAATTCTCTAAGTGATTGCGTGATCCATATCAACTACACCATGACCGATCATCACGTGTGATGGAGTAGTTTCAATGGTGAACATCAATATGTTGATCATATCTACTATATGATTCACGCCGACCTTCGGTCTCCGTGTTCCGAGGTCATATCTTATATGCATAGCTCGTCAAGTATAACCTGAGTATTCCGCGTGTGCAACTGTTTTGCACCCGTTGTATTTGAACGTAGAGCCTATCACACCCGATCATCACGTGGTGTCTCAAAGACGAAGAACTTTCGCAATGGTGCATACTCAGGAGAACACTTCTTGATAATTTAGTAAGGATCATCTTATAATGCTACCGTCAATCAAAGCAAAATAAGATGCATAAAGGATTAACATCACATGCAATCAATATAAGTGATATGATATGGCCATCATCATCTTGTGCTTGTGATCTCCATCTCCAAGCACCGTCATGATCACCATCGCCACCGCGCGACACCTTGATCTCCATCGTAGCATCGTTGTCGTCTCGCCAATCTTATGCTTCTCGACTATCGCTACCGCTTAGTGATAAAGTAAAGCATTACAGGCGATTGCATTGCATACAATAAAGCGACAACCATATGGCTCCTGCCATTGCCGATAACTCGGTTACAAAACATGATCATCTCATACAATAAAATTCAGCATCATGTCTTGACCATATCACATCACAACATGCCCTGCAAAAACAAGTTAGACGTCCTCTACTTTGTTGTTGCAAATTTTACGTGGCTGCTACGGGCTGAGCAAGAACCGTTCTTACCTACGCATCAAAACCACAACGATACTTCGTCAAATAGACTCCGCTTTAACCTTCTCAAGGACCGGGCGAGCTACACTCGGTTCAACTAAAGTGAGAGAGACAGACACCGCCGGTCACCTTTAAGCAACGAGTGCTCACAGCGGTGAAACCAGTCTCGCGTAAGCGTACGCGTAATGTCGGTCCGGGCCGCTTCATCTCACAATACCGCTGAACCAAAGTATGACATGCTGGTAGGCAGTATGACTTGTATCGTCCACAACTCACTTGTGTTCTACTCGTGCACATGACATCAACGCATAAAACCAGGCTCGGATGCCACTGTTGGGGAACGTAGTAATTTCAAAAATTTTCCTACGATCACGCAAGACCATGGTGATGCATAGCAACGAGATGAGAGTGTTGTCTACGTACCCTCGTAGACCAGCAACGGAAGCGTTGACGCAACGTAGAGGAAGTAGTCGTACTTCTTCCCGATCCAACCGATCCAAGTACCGAACGTACGGCACCTCCGAGTTCTGCACACGTTCAGCTCGATGACGTCCCTCGAACTCCGATCCAGCCGAGTGTTGAGGAGAGTTTCACAAGACGACGGCGTGGTGGCGATGATGATGTTCCACCGGCGCAGGGCTTCGCCTAAGCTCCGCAACGGTATATTCGAGGTGTAGTTTGGTGGAAGGGGCACCGCTTGCGGCTAAGGAACGATCTCAATGATCAACTTGTGTGTCATGGGGTGCCCTCTGCCTGTATATAAAGGAGGGAAGGGAGGGGCTGGCCGGCCACCAAGGGCTGCGCTGGGAGTCCTACTCCCACCGGAGTAGGATTCTCCCCCAATCCTAGTCCAACTAGGATTGGCCAAGTGGGAAGGGAGAGAGGCCACCCCTTCTCCTAGTCCTAATAGGACTAGGGAAGGGGAAGGTGCGCCAGCACTTGGGCCCCTTTCCTCCTTTCCACTAAGGCCCATCAAGGCCCATTGACCCCCCGGGAGGTTCCGGTAACCCCCCGGTACTCCGGTAAAATTCCCAATTTCACCCGGAGTGATTCCGGAGTCCAAACATAGGCTTCCAATATATCAATCTTTATGTCTCGACCATTTCGAGACTCCTCGTCATGTCCGTGATCTCATCCGGGACTCGAACAACCTTCGTACATCAATATCATATAAACTCATAATAACTGTCATCGAAACGTTAAGCGTGCGGACCCTACGGGTTCGAGAACTATGTAGACATGACCGAGACACCTCTCTGGTCAATAACCAATAGCGGGACCTGGATGCCCATATTGGCTCCTACATATTCTACGAAGATCTTTATCGGTCGACCGCATAACAACATCGTTGTTCCTTTGTCATCGGTATGTTACTTGCCCGAGATTCGATCGTCGGTATCCAATACCTAGTTCAATCTCACATCGCAAGTCTCTTTTCTCGTTCCATAATACATCATCTCACAACTAACACATTTAGTTGCAATGCTTGCAAGGCTTATGTGATGTGCATTACCGAGAGGGCCCAGAGATACCTCTCCGACAATCGGAGTGACAAATCCTAATCTCGAAATATGCCAACCCAACATGTACCTTCGGAGACACCTGTAATGTACCTTTATAATCACCCGATTACGCCAGTGACGCTTTGGTAGCACCCAAAGTGTTCCTCGGGCAAACGGGAGTTGCATAATCTCATAGTCATAGGAACATGTATAAGTCATGAAGAAAAGCACTAGCAACAAACTATACGATCAGGTGCTATGCTAATGGAATGGGTCATGTCAATCAGATCATTCAACCAATGATGTGATCCCGTTAATCAAATAACAACTCCTTGTTCATGGTTAGGAAACATAACCATCTTTGATTAACGAGCTAGTCTAGTAGAGGCATACTAGTGACACTCTGTAGGTTTATGTATTCACACATGTATTATGTTTCCGGTTAATACAATTCTAGCATGAATAATAAACATTTATCATGATATAAGGAAATAAATAATAACATTATTATTGCCTCTAGGGCATATTTCCTTCAGGGATAGGTTCCAGGTCGGCAGCCTGGGCTAGCAGGGTGGATGTCGTTTGAGCTTTTGTTTATGTTTCATCCGTAGTCGGATGTTGATCTTGTATATGTTGTTGATGTATTCTTGTGGCATTTGTGCCTTATGTATGTATCCCCATCTATTATGTAATGTTGATGTAATGATATCCACCTTGCAAAAGCGTTTCCAATATGCGGGTCTATCCTTGGTGGGACCTTCGAGTTCCTTTTGGATAGGGTCGCATATTGGGCGTGACAAGTTGGTATCAGAGCCTCGACCGACCCTAGGAGCCCCCTTGATTGATCGTGTAGTTTGGCCGTTGTTGAGTCTAGAATAAAACCGTTTTCTGAGTCTAGTTATATCGGAGAGTAGGAATTCTTTTTACTCCTCTGCCCCTTCGTCGCTCTGGTAAGGAATCTTGACGTATTGGTTTTCAATTACTTCTCTTCCCCTTCAAATTTTTCTTTAGGATCACGCAGTTGGTTTTCCGGTAGTTGTTCCTCAGCTCTTTTGTCCGGTGCATTTCTCGTCAAGTTGATTCAACCCTCTTTGTTTTGCAAGTTCAATCCTCAGTTCTTCCTTCGACGTCGTTGTTTTTTTCCTTGTCCGAAGTTGTCCTTGTTTTTCCCACCCGCCCTCCCTTCTTCTTCTCGGAACCGGAGTCCGTAATCGAGTATCCATTCTGCTCGTGTGAAGTCTTTGCTTTCTTTCCTCAATGATTTCAACCGGTGTTTCCTCTTCAAGATATTCCTCGGTTTTCCCTTCCAAGTTGCCTTTGTTTTTCCCGCCCTCCCACCCTATTATTCCCGGAGTTCGAGTTTCTTCCGACCAGCTATTTCATTCGTGTGGAGTCTTCCCTCAATTATTTCAATCGGTGAATTCTCGTTTGGTACGACATTCTTCATCTCTTTCTTTTTCCGGCGGATTCAATTCAAGTTATTCAGGTTGACCATATTCTTTTCCATGGATCAAGTGTTTTCCTTGCTCGTTCGCCTCTCGCCAGTTTATTCATTCCGGAGTTCCGAAGACATCTCAAGAGATTCGTCTGTGTTCTAATTAATTCGAGGTTGTCACCTCATTCATATATTTCAATTGTTCCGGTGCATCATCTATCTGTTCAACAATCCTTTTCAACGGTGTTATCTCTTTAGTGGGCCCTAACCCACAGGTCTTTTCCCAGGATCTTACCTGACTCTTCTAATTTCCCCGGAGTTATTCTCTAATTCTTTTCAAAGTGTGATGTAAGAATGGATTCCATCAGTCAGATGCCTTTCCAAGATCGATTTCAAATCATTTCATTGTTGACTCAACCTCTTTGCTCTTCATTTTACCGGAGTACCTCAGTTATTTTTTGTGGTGTTTATCATCGTCATTTGAAGACCGAAGTAGAGTTTCTCTTAAATCTTGTCCGTTCTCCCGGAGGTTCATGGTGCTAGCTCGATGCTATCCTATCTAGTTGTTTCCAGTTGTGCAATTCTTTTCATCCATCCGGAGTATTTCAGGAGTTGTTTTCCGTCTCGATTATCCGGAGGCCTCCATTTCAGAAGATTTCTTCATTCTAAGTTTTCAAATTTGTTCTCCAATTATTCCATATTCGTGCCCCTTCGTTCGTCTCAATATTCCTCCGGTGCTGCGTTCAAGCATTCGTTAATTAGCGTGCGATCTCTTCGATCTCTTTTCTCTAAATTCCCTCAAGTATCTCCGTGCTTCTCTAATTCTTCCCGGTGATTATTTCTTTTTCATCAGACATTTCTGAATTCTTGCGGTGGTTCATTCAAGATTCTTTTCCCTTGATTATCATTTTAATCCATTCGATCTTTCGAATCCTACCGGTGGTTCATGAAGACTTTCTCAAGTTTTGTGCTATGTTTCCCCTTAATCCTTTTCATCAAGAATAAGTAAGATGTGAAATCCATTGTTGGTCATCAATTTAATTTGATGAAGGACAAGCATGCAATAAATCTTATTCTTATTTCCGCAAGTGTTTAATCCTTTTCTTTGGAGTTTGTTCTTGATGAATAAATTCTAGTTCCAGGTGTTCTCATCTTTTCTTATCCGGAGTTCAGTTTCCTCGGCCATTTCGTCGGAACCTCCATCTAAATCATCGCAATGCTCATCTTATTCTTTCTTCCTTCATTCTATCTCATCATCCTTTTGTTACCGGAGTTCTTCATGGTGGTTCTTCATGATTTAATTCATTCTTCAAGAGTTCATCAAGATTTTGTTGGTGGAGTTCAAGTATCTTTTCTTCTTGCGTCTCGAAGTGCAATTAATTCTCCGTATTCTTTTGAAGTGGAGTTTTGCATTTCTTCGTTCTTCTCAGCTATTTAATCTTTTCCGTTTGTGGTCGGCGTTCACCTCATAATTTTGAGATGTTATCCATAAGTCCACATCAAGCTTATTCTTTCGTTGTTGATTTTCTCAACAACTCCATTCAATCCTTCCTTCTAAGTTCTTTTCAATTCTTCCAATTTTTCCGGAGGCATCGCTTTGTTCATGTTGTCAAGTGTATTTCTATCTTGTGAAGTTCGTGTTATTTTCCTTCCATTTTCAACCGGTGTGCTGCCTAAATCCTTTCAGTCTTATTCGCTTCTTATCTCGTCCTATCCGGAATGCTTTCATAGTCTATCTGATTCCGTGAGTTTTCGTTTCTCGTCATTCTCATCGTTCCTCTCTTCTTCTCGAGTGCTCTCGATTCTTTGTTTCTTCTCTTGAGTATTTGCTTCACCTCATCCTTTTTCTCTCCCGTCTCGGTCCTAAGATCTCGGGACGAGATCTCTTGTTAGTGGAGGAGTGTTGTAACGCCCCAGATTCGATGCGCCAGGTGTCTGCCAGTTATTCGCTGTCTTTGCCATGTCATTTGCTTGCATGTTGCACTTTGCCATGTCATCATCTGCATTTCATATCATGTCATCATGCGCATTTCATTTTGCATACGTGTTCGTCTCTTGCATCCGAGCATTTTCCCGTTGTCCGTTTTGCAATCCGCACTCCTATGTCTCCGGCGCCTCTTTTACCTCTTTTCATGTGCGGGTGTTAAACGGTCTCGGAATGGACCGAGGTTTGTCAAGCGGCCTTGGTATAGCACCGGTAGACCGCCTGTCAAGTTTCGGATCATTTGGAGGTCGTTTGATACTCCAACGGTTAACCGGGTAACCGCAAAAGCCTCTTTTGTATTGCAGCCCAACACCCCTTTCAAAGTGGCCCAAAACCCTCCAAACTCCTCTCCATGCTCTCGGTCGTTCGATCACGATCGCGTGGCCGAAAACCGCACCTCATTTGGACTCTCCTAGCTCCCTCTACCTATAAATACATCTTCCCCTTCGAAATCGCGGATGAAATCCACCCTAACCCTAGTCCCTTTCGTCCTCAGCGCGCCGGACATGTCCGCGCGCCGCCGGACAGATCCCGCCGCCGCCCGCAACCATCCAGGGCGCGCCACGTGTCCCCGCGCCGCCGTCCCAGCGCTGCTCGCCCGGCTCCTGCAGCCCCCCCCATGGGCCCATCTCCGCCGCCGCTTCATGCGCGCGCCAGGCTGAAGGCCCGCCGCCAGCGTCTTTCGCTGGCCTCGCCGCCCGCCCGAAGCGCCCGGCCAGCTCCGCCCGGCGCCGTCGCCGCCGCCCGCCACCTCCTCTCGCTCGCCCGCGCCTTGGCCCGGCTACGCCCAAGGCGGAGTGGTGCCCAGCCGGCCGGGCCGGCTCCGCCTCGCCCCGGCCATCCTCCGCCAGATCCGGGCGGCGCCGCCGATCCGCGAGCCCGACCCTCCGGCCGCCTCCTCCGACCCCCTCCGGCCGGATTCCGGCGAGCTTGCGCCGCCGCCTCGGGAACCGTGCCATGAACCCTAGATCCCGGAGGTTGATATTTTCCCTAAGTCCCCGAAGTTCTTGATATTTTGTTCCATTTTCGTCATGCTATATCTCTGTCATCGTAGCTCCGTTTTGCGCGTGTAATATGTCAAAATATTCGCCTCGAAGAGTAGATCATTTCATATCATTGCATCATTTTCATTTGAGCTCATCTTGATGCCCGAAATGCTGTTGCAAAAGTGCTATGTGATGTTAATTTCTGATTTTTATCAGAACTTGCACTTTGTCATTTTGCCATGATTGATGTGTGCATCCTATGGACTTGAGCCCTACATGTGTTTTGCAATATGCCATGTCTTCTTTCCAGTGGTGCTTGCTATGTATTTTTGTGATCTATGTGGTGACTAGCACAAGCATGCAAACTAGGTGTCTTGTTGTTGCTGTTTTCAGCCCTGTTTTAGCTGATTTTGATGCCATGTTAACTTGATGATACCGAGAGATCTATGCGTATTTTGAGATACTTCAGTAAGGATGTTTTGTAAAACATGTCTTGCTCTATCCATCCATGTCCTTGCTTCCAATTTTGGAGTAGTCTAGCTTGAGTCAATCGAGCTCTACGTTTGCTATCAAATGTTTCCTGGCAGATTGTATACATGTTATTCAATTTTGCCAAGCTTGTTGTGGTTGATCCATGTATGCTATGTTATTGTTCTTGCCATGTATGTCTTCTATGCCATGTCTTCTTGATGTATGTATGCTTAGTTTATCATATAAGGCTCTGTAGTGAGTGCATTGATCTTGTAAACATGCCTTCTCGTTATCAGTTTTTGACATGCCATGTTGCTGAATCTGTTAACGAAACTTTCAATATTGACATGGGTGTTACTATATTTTCTGATCCTTTTGGCTTATGGTCACTAAAGGACTTTTGTTATATGCTTTGAGTAGATTCATGCCATGCCTTTGTTTTCCATGATAATTTCCTGTAACATGTTGTTTCATAGCTCTAAACATTGCAACCTGTTGTTATTTCTGCCAATGCCTGAAACTGTTATTAGTTGCAATCTTGCCATGTCATTTTGAGCATGTTCTAGTCATTTCTGGAGGTAGCTCAGTTCTCATGTTTTGTAATGCTTTACCTGTAGATCATTCCCATGCCTTTTGTTATTATGTTGAGGTCATGTATCATGTTGTTTTGATGCTTGCAATATGCCTAGTTGCTGTTTTGGACAGCTTGTCCTTTAAACTTGTATAGGGCGTATGTGTTGGACCGCTGTCTGCTTTTGAGTGTGCTCTATATGAAACTTGCTTGATTTTGCATGTAGTTTCATATTATCATGTTGGATCCTTGTTTTGAGGTGTTTTGCTTGATGTTTGTGTGCATTTTGCACCAATGCCATGTTTATCTTGTTTTGCTCATATCTTCTAGGCCGTATCTCCGAATCTAATGAACTTTATATGTAACTTGACTAGAATTTCGTGTAGATCATCGTGGTGCATTTTAACTTGCTGTTTAACAACTTGAACATAAAGTTATTCAGATCTGGACCAATTTCGAAATTTGCTTATGAGGACTTACCGGAATTGTTATATGTTGTTTCCGGCCTCATTTAAACTTGCCTTGATGTGTTGCTCTTGTTTGCATCATCTCTTGCCATGAGTAGCTTCATCTAGATTGGTCATGCATCATGCTTGTTGTGCATCATGTCTTGTTCATGTGTGGTGTGTTTACTATGTTGTGTGCTTCTTCTTGTTAGTTCCGCTTAGCTATGCGATCGTGAGGATTCGCTTCGCTCACGCTTGGTTCGGCTTCTTCCGTTCATCTTCTTCATGGATCCGTTCATCTTCTTCATGGACTCGTTCTTCTTCCTTGCGGGATATCAGGCAAGATGACCGCTACCCTGGATCTCACTACTATCATTGCTATGCTAGTTGCTTCGTTCTATCGCTATGCTGCGCTACCTATTACCTGTTTATCAAGCCATCCCAAATTGCCATGTCAGCCTCTAACCTTTTGTCACCCTTCCTAGCAAACCGTTGTTTGGCTATGTTACCGCTTTGCTCAGCCCTCTTATAGCGTTGTTAGTTGCAGGTGAAGATGAAGTTTGTTCCTTGTTGAACATGGAGATGTTGTTCCTTGTTGGAACATGTTTACTTGTTGGGATATCACAATATATCTTATATTATTAATGCATCTATATACTTGGTAAAGGGTGGAAGGCTCGGCCTTATGCCTGGTGTTTTGTTCCACTCTTGCCGCCTAGTTTCCGTCATATCGGTATTATGTTCCCGGATTTTGCGCCCTAACGCGGTCGGGTGATTTATGGGACCCCCTTGACAGTTCGCTTTGAATAAGACTTTTCCAGCAAGGCCCAACATTGGTTTTACCATTTGCCTCACCACCACCTACTTTTCCCTTGGGAGTCGCTCTCTCGAGGGTCATCTTTATTCAGCCCCCCCGGGCCAATGCTTGTCTAAGTGTTGGTCCAAACTAGAGTGCTTTGCAGCGCCACCTCAAGGAAACTTGAGGGCTGGTTTTAGTTGTACGGACTGCTCATCCGGTCGTGGCCTGGGACGAGATACGCTGCTACTACTACTGGGGTGTCGGCACGCCGGAGGTCTTGCTGGTCTTGTTTTATTGCTGTGAAATGTCTTGTAGCCGGATTCCGAGACTGATCGGGCTTCCGGGAGAAGGTCTATTCTTCGTTGATCGCGAGAGCTTATCATGGGCTGTTGGGACACCCTGCAGGGTTTGAACTTTCAAAGCCGTGCCCGCGGTTATGTGGCAGATGGGAATTTGTTAATGTCCGGTTGTAGAAAACCCAAGTTGATCTCAATTAAAATACACCAACCGTAAAGCGTAACCGTGAGTGTCTCTTTTTCGGGTTGATCGAGAGGAGAACACGGTTTCGGGTTATGCCTGACGTAAGTAGGAGTTCAGGATCACTTCTTGATCATTACTAGTTGACGACTGCCTTTGTTTCTCTCCTCGCTCTCATTTGCGTATGTTAGCCACCATATATGCTTAGTCGCTGCTGCAACCTCACCACTTCACCCCTTCCTTTCCTATTTAAGCTTTGCTAGTCTTGATACCCATGGTAATGGGATTGCTTGAGTCCTCGTGGCTCACAGATTACTACACCACCAGCCAGCAGTACAGGTTTGCGATGATCTTGACGCGAGAGCGATGTTTGCTTGTGTTGGAGTTCTTCTTCTGCTTCTTCTTCGATCAGGGGATAGGTTCCAGGTCGGCAGCCTGGGCTAGCAGGGTGGATGTCGTTTGAGCTTTTGTTTATGTTTCATCCGTAGTCGGATGTTGATCTTGTATATGTTGTTGATGTATTCTTGTGGCATTTGTGCCTTATGTATGTATCCCCATCTATTATGTAATGTTGATGTAATGATATCCACCTTGCAAAAGCGTTTCCAATATGCGGGTCTATCCTTGGTGGGACCTTCGAGTTCCTTTTGGATAGGGTCGCATATTGGGCGTGACATATGTTTACGGGCTTGAATCCCACTGGAAATTCATCACGGAGCCAGACAGCTGGGCCCGAACACCTTTCAGCTCTTCTCCTCGCTGGGTGTGGGCATCTTGGAGCGTGTTTCTCTCCTGCTGCACCTTCATAAGCACCTCTCGCCGCCCTTAGTGACACAAGAGCTGTTGCTTGTCCGGATCTAGTCCGGCGCCCTCGCAATATTATTGTCGATTCACGCTGCACTTTGTTAAATAATTATCTTTTCAAAGTACGCCTTACCAGTGGGGTCTCTGTGGCTCCCCAGGCAGCAGCCAAGGCGGCCTCAAGTTGGGCCTTGCACTCTTGGAGCTCCCGGGACAGACGGGTATTCTTCTCCGTAAGATCCTCATAATAATTGATCCTTAAATCAGTTATTTCAACTATTTTAAGTCTCGGGGCTTGGCATATATAACTATTAAAATTACTTACCCGTATGTCTTTCACATACTGCTCTGCGTGGCTCGTTAACCCATCTTGAGCGGCACGGAGGTGTGCGCTTCCGCATCAAAGGCATTTAACGCCTCGGGAGAAACACGCGTCACGAAGAACTGTCCGGCGACGCTTGTGATTCATGGCGCTCTCCACCTCGCACTGGTGGCGGACAGCTGTCGGCATCCTCCGTCGGAGGAGCGTCCGCTCATGCCTTGTATTCGCCTCCCCCTGGACCATGCGTTGAGCATGGCTGGCGGAGGCTTGATTGGCAACCTCTCCGGAATCTGTCCGGCAAGCGCTCTTTCTGGAAAAGTTATGAGCATTAATATACCTCCTGGGGATCCTTCCCTTAAAAATGGTGCTCCGTACCGTTGCGGCGACGTTTCGGTTCGCGTCGCACTCCTCTTTCGCCTGCTGGGCCGGACTAACCCTTGTTGGCCGGCCGCCGCGGGTTCGGCTTCCCGCCTTAAAGGCACCTCCTGCGATGCACCATCAGTATGGGATGGTCAGAATTGAGCACGGATCAAATGATGGTGTCAAGACCTCGGTCGTAGTCACCTGGGAGGCCGGAAACAAACCGGGGTAGTCAGCCGTAATGGCGACTAAGGCATTGTCTATGCTACATTGGTGGAACACCCCGTCAATCAGCTCCACCTTTATGTCCGGATCCTCTTCGGAGGTCGGATCAAGGGATCGTTCCGGATCCTCGGGCTGTGGAGTTAGGCTTCGTATGCCCTCCACATCCAGGCGCAGCTCCTGCGTTGAAATCACAGAGTAAGATACTTGACTTTAAAAGTATGGATCGGGTAGATGAACATCCGCTTACCCAGCTCCGAGGGTTATTCATAGAAAATCCATTCAACGGATTCGTACGGAGGAAGTCCTCCTCCTCTCCCTTGTACAAGCCGGACAGGATCTTTGCCAGATCGGCTGCCGAGCCTGGCCCTTTGCGGCCATGACGGGTGGCGTCATCTTCCCCGTTGAAATCCCACATAGGGTGGCCCCTATATTGGAGTGGCTGCACCCCTCGTGATAATGCATGTGGCCATGACTCCAATCATGGTCAATCCGGAGGGGGCAAGAACCTAATCCGCCCATCGATAATGGACGCTCCTATCATCTTCCCGTTGAGGGCTCCGCGGGCGCCAACTCAGGCGTTTCTTCAAGGGAGCATTGTTGAACTCCGGGAGGCTGATCCGAACTGGATCCGGCATAGGGGCATCCTCCATGTAGAACCATTCCGAAGGCCAGTCTTCGGACGCCTTCTTCGGGGTGCCGGATAGATATCTGGTCCCGGCGATGCGCCATATTTCGGCTCCGCCCACTTGATATATCGACCCCTCATGAGAACGGGGTACGAGACAAAACAATCTCTTCAACAGCGCAAAATGGGGCTCGATGCCCAAGAACAGCTCGCAAAGAGCTACGAAGCCCGCGATATGAAAAATGGAGGCGGGCGTGAGGTGGTGAAGCTGGAGTCCGTAGAACTCTAGGAGCCCCCGGAGAAACGGATGTATGGGAAATCCGAGTCCCCTTATTAGATAGGGGACAAAGCATACCGGCTCCCCTTTGGAAGGGTTGGGGACGCTCTCCGCCTGTTTTCCACCCTTGTAGGTGGCTAGTCCGGCTCAAACCGGAACCATGAAAGCTGGGGGAAGATATCCCTCGGTTTGGAGTGCCACTAGCTCGTTGTGTGGAACTGAGCATCTCCCCAATCTCCTGGCTTAGGGCTGGGGCGAGAGGAGGAGCAGCGTCGGCTATCCATGATGGAATGGATTTTTGTCAGAGGCGCTTCGATGAGAACTTGCGGATGGAGGATGATGTGAGCTGGATCTAGATCCTCGCCTCTCTTATAGGCGGCTCATTCGCGCGGCTAGGGGGTAAAATGTAAAATACCCCAGCCTTTCGCATTAAATCGACACGTGGAAGAAGGCCATTATTGGGCGTAGAAGCCAAGGAGCGCAACATTTATAAGGAAGCCGGACACTATTCGGCGGAAACATGAAGTTTGAAGGAGAACCCGCCTTGCAACGCCGAAGACAATATACGCTACCGGACTCGTCGTCGCTGAAGCCCGTTCGGGGCTACCGAGGAGTTCGGACTAGGGGTGTCCGGATAGCGAACTATCATCATCGGCCGGACTCCAAGACTATGAAGATAGAAGATTGAAGACTTCGTCCGTGTCCGGATGGGACTTTCCTTGGCGTGGAAGGCAAGCTTGGCGATACGGATATGTAGATCTCCTACCATTGTAACCGACTCTGTGTAACCCTAACCTATCCGGTGTCTATATAAACCGGATGGCTGTAGTCCATAGGACGAACAACAATCATACCATAGGCTAGCTTCTTGGGTTTAGCCTCTTTGATCTCGTGGTAGATCCACTCTTGTAACACACATCATCAATATTAATCAAGCAGGACGTAGGGTTTTACCTCCATCAAGAGGGCCCGAACCTGGGTAAAACATCGTGTCCCTTGTCTCTTGTTACCATCCGCCTAGGCGCACAGTTCAGGACCCCCTACCCGAGATCCGCCGGTTTTGACACCGACACACATGGCCGAGGTTGGACCTGTGGGGCCCGATGGGAAAGAGATCCCCATCAGTTTGGTGTATGACCAAGTAGAATTAGCCGTAAAGTATTCCCAACAGGATTGTAGGCTAGACAGCCTGTTGGATGGTATAGAAGAAGAATTTAGTCAGTCTAAGTGACTGTGTACTTCAAGTGACATGTATTGTCCCTAGCCGGATTGTAAATCATTTGTCATGGCGGACCTTTTCGCTTCGACCTCTGGACCCGACAGTCTAGAGTGTATCCGAATACCCGTGCAGTTACGTAAAAACTGGGGTACGTGTGGAAACCAGGCGTAGGGGTCATAAGTGCTTGAACAGACAAGTACCCATCTAGCTATGTTATATTACATGGATAGTAAGAAACATCTTCCAGGGAGAATAGTTCCGTTAAGGGTTCCTTTCCCTGGGTACGCATGCCCTAATGTGCATGTCCGAACTGCGAAAAGAGACACAGGATATAAACATCTGGGGGCATGTATTACAATAAATAAAAGTCATCTTTTGTTCACCGACCGAGTATTCCCTTAAGAATTCTAGCTTTCGGCTTCACCCAGTCTGATGTACACATCTGGCTGACCCGGCAGTAACAATCACAGAGGTGCTCCCCTTATGCCCTAGCCGAAGTAACGGGAACGTAGGCATAAACACAAGAGCCAGGCAACCCAACTTGGCCAAAACTTAAGTCATATCGATGCATATAATGGCGAAAAAAGGTATATGTGGAAGAATAACACATGTGTGGGGCATAGATCTCGGAAAATAGTTATATTAAGCTTCTGTATAAGAAGCCCCCAGGTATAATGAGCGCGGTTAGCGCGTCAAGATTGTGTAGTCAAGACACAATTTAGCCTTTTAAGGCCTTGAAGAAAAAGGAAAAAAAAGAAATAAAAGACAGAAAACAGAAAGGTAAAAAATTGGCAGCGGTAAGGAGATGAACATAGAGTCCGGCGCTAGGCGTAGAACCTTCGGAGTCTGGCTGCGTTGCATGGTTTTGGCTCGAGTCGATTGTCCGATGCATCCTGTAGATGGTACGCTCCACTGGTCAGAACTTGGTCAATAATGAAGGGACCATCCCATTTGGGCTTGAGCTAGTTCTTTTTCTTCTCCGATAGGCGTAGAACGAGTTCGCCAACGTTATAAGTTTTGGCTCGTACTTCTCTGCTTTGATACCTTCGAGCCTGTTGCTGATAGAATGTGGAACGAGCTTTTGCCACGTCATGCTCCTCTTCCAGGGCGTCCAAACTGTCCTGCCGATCAAGCTCGGCTTCTTTCTCTTCATACATGCGCACTTGAGGTGAGTCATGAATTATGTCGCAGGGTAGTACCGCCTCTGCGCCGTACACCATAAAAAACGGTGTGTATTCGGTAGTACGATTCGGCGTGGTCCGCAGCCCCCATAGTACGGAGTTCAGCTCCTCTACCCAGTGCGTATCGGATTCCTTCAAGGATCACACTAATCTGGGTTTAATGCCTCTCATGATAAGACCATTTGCTCGCTCGACTTGACTGTTAGTTTGCGGGTGATAGACAGAAGCATAATCGAGCTTGATGCCCATGTTGCTGCACCAAAGTTTTACCTCGTCGGCTGTAAAGTTCGAATCGTTATCGGTGATGATGCTGTGGGGGACGCCATAATGGTGTACAACCTCGGATATGAAGTCTATCACTGGTCTGGATTCGGCCGTTTTAACTGGTTTGGCTTCTATCCATTTGGTGAATTTATCCACCATGACCAATAAGTATTTTTTCTTATGGCTTCCCCTTTGAGGGGTCCGACCATATCAAGCCCCCAGACCGCAAAGGGCCAAGTAATTGAGATTGTTTGGAGAGCGGTAGGCGGCATATGGCTTTGGTTTGCAAAAAGCTGGCAACCGAAGCAACGTTGGACGAGGTCATGTGCGTCTGCTCGGGCCGTCGGCTAGTAGAAACCTGTACGGAAGGCCTTGCTTACAAGGGCCCAAGCTGCGGCGTGGTGACCGACGAGTCCAGCATGAATCTCTGCCAAAAGTTGTCGTCCTTCCTCTTCGGAGATGCACCTTTGAAGGACTCCGGTAGCGCTTTTCTTATAAAGCTCTCCCTCGTGGACCTTGTAGGCTTTAGACCGCCGCACAATGCAACGTGCCTCGTTTGGGTCCTCAGGTAGTTCCTGCCTAGTTAGGTAGGCCAGGAAGGGTTCTGTCCGCGGGGCGATGACAGCCATAATCACGTGGGCGGAAGGTGTTATTTTGGTAGCAGAGCCTCCGATTACGTCAGAGTGTTCGGTATCTGGTGTTGTGGCCAAGTCCGGACTGTTGTTACCGGTCTCTCCTTCCCATACCATGGATGGCTTAAACAGCCTTTCCAAGAAGATATTGGGTGGGACAGGGTCACGCTTAGCGCTGATGCGGGCGAGGATGTCCGCCGCTTGATTGTTTTCTTGGACCACATGGTGGAATTCGAGCCCGTCGAACCGAGCTGACATTTTGAGGACGGCATTGCGGTAAGCCGCCATTTTTGGGTCCTTGGCATCAAAGCACCAATGTCGGTGTGAAAACCGGCGGATCTCGGGTAGGGGGTCCCGAACTGTGCGTCTAAGGTAGATGGTAACAGGAGGCAGGGGACACGATGTTTACCCAGGTTCGGGCCCTCTCGATGGAGGTAATACCCTACTTCCTGCTTGATTGATCTTAATGATATGAGTATTACAAGAGTTGATCTACCACGAGATCATAGAGGCTAAACCCTAGAAGCTAGCCTATGGTATGATTGTTGTTGTCCTACAGACTAAACCCTCCGGTTTATATAGACACCGGAGGAGGCTAGGGTTACACAGAGTCGGTTACAAGGGAGGAGATCTACATATCCGTATTGCCAAGCTTGCCTTCCACGCCAAGGAGAGTCCCATTCGGACACAGGTCGAAGTCTTCAACCTTGTATCTCCATAGTCCAACAGTCTGGCCAAAGGATATAGTCCGGCTGTCCGAGGACCCCCTAATCCAGGACTCCCTCAATAAGCTCAAACCCGAATCAGAGAAGTGTTGGGGAACGCAATAATTTCAGAAAAATTCCTACGCACACGCAAGATCCATCTATGTGATGCATAGCAACGAGAGGGGAGAGTGTTGTCTACGTACCCTCATAGACCGAAAGCGGAAGCGTTATGACAACGCGGTTGATGTAGTCGTATGTCTTCACGATCCGACCAATCCTAGTACCGAAAGTACGGCACCTCCGCGATCTGCACACGTTTAGCTCGGTGACGTCCCATGAACTCTCGATCCAGCTGAGTGTCGAGGGAGAGCTTCGTCAGCACAACGGCATGATGATGGTGATGATGAAGTTACCGACGCAGGTCTTCGCCTAAGCAGTGCAACGATATGACCGAGGTGGATTATGGTGGAGGGGGGCACCGCACACGGCTAAGACAATGTCTATTGTTGTGTTCTAGGGTTCCCCCTGCCCCCGTATATAAAGGAGCAAGGGGGGAGGCCAGCTGGCCCTAGGGCAGGCCAAGGAGGGGAGGAGTCCTCCTCCTAGTAGGAGTAGGACTCCCCCTTTCCTAGTCCAACTAGGAGGGGGAAGGGGCAAGGAAGGAGAGGGGGAGGGAGAGGGAAAGAGGGGTCGCGCCCCCCTCCCCTAGTCCAATTCAGAATCCCTTGGGGGCCGCCACCTCTTGGCTGCTGCCCTCTCTCTCCCCTAAAGCCCACTAAGGGCCCAATAACTTTCCGGGGGGTTCCGATAACCCTCCTGCTGTCGGTGTACTAGAGTAGGGGTACCCTAGTATCCCGAACTCGTGCACGGACAGTTGCAGCGCCCCACGGCAGGGCTGGCCTGATGACCGCCAAGATCCTCAGCGGCTCCTTTGGAGCCATTCAAGAACAAAGTAATCAAGACCCCGGCAAGAGGAGCTTGCCGGGAAGGCCACTCAGGGCGCAAGGAAAACAAGGCCCCGGCAAGAGGAGCTTGCCGGGAAGGCTTGGTGAGCGATAAGCTCCCGAGCGCGACAAGAACCTTGCCGCGGCAAAGTACTCGCCGCGGCAAGTGACCTCTCTTCATCTCCGCTCCAGCTCACCCGCCAACGTGTCACCACGGGGCTCTCCCAAGCACGCGTGTCGACGGGCTGTGCAGCCAGCGGGGAGCAGCGATAAGCGGCGCTGACAGGCTACCATCGTGGCAAACGGAGGCGCACTTGACGGTCCCTGTTACACTGTTCGGGCGACTGAGACGGGCATTGATGACTCTTGTCCCTTGCCGTCAGAGTTAGGTATAGATTACTGTACACTGTGCAGAGCGGTGTACCAACCTATGTTTTTACTATTTTACCCTTGTCTACTTGGCACATGTGGTGACCCCTTGTGCCTATAAAAGGAGGCCCAAGTGCAACGTAGAAAGGGTTCGGTCCAGCTCCGGCTTAGTTCATTCTACTCATACGAGACCACACTCAGGCTAGGTTTTGTAGCTCCCATTGCTCCCTAGCAAGAACACAAGATAATCCACAAAGCAGCAGGTAGGAGTATTATCTCTCCGAGAGCTCCGGCTGGGTAAATCTGCTCGTGTGCATCGCCTCGGTCCGCTCTTTGTGCAATCTCCGCCCCCCTCCGAACCACAAGGGACCCAGATCCTGTAGGTGTTCGTGGGACACGATCAGCTTCTCCCCGACATCTTTGGCGCGCCAGGTAGGCGCGAGGCTGTGTGAACCAGATCCGCGGTTACACGAGCAACTTCATCAACGCTTCGTTAACATGGCGCCAAGAAGAAGTCTTCGGCAGCAGCAGAGCTGTCCGTCGAACCCACCACCACCGGAGCTGTCGGTGGTGGGGAAGCTGTCATGCGAGGAACCGGCGCCGCCAAGAGAGCCCACAATGCCGCCAGGTCCAAGGACAAGGCAGCACTGAAGCGTCGGCGTCCGAGTCCGCGACCGCGTCTTCAGCGGGAGGCGCGGGACCGACAACATCATGATGCTCATGCACCATACGCCGCTGGATCAAGGCTGCGGAGGATCCCGAGGCCCTCGAGACCAGATGCACCCCAAAGATGCTGGTACGAAGCGAAGTACGATCGCTTAGGGGGATGCTGCCCTCCTAACTTGGTTAGAGTCCGAGCACATCCCGTTCTTTGCTCAGACGCCGTTGCCGCCAACCACACCAGCGGAAGCCTTGGCTAGAGCTCAGCCATTTCTAGATTACCCTCCAACGGCCGATAAGGTCGACGAATGGAGGGCCACAATTCAGAGTCTCATCGGCCGCCAACGGCGACGCCCCGCTGACAACCGAAAGTGCTTCGCAGCGCTGCAAGGCGATAAGGCGCAAGCTGATGGCGACGAGACTTGCGGGGGTGCACCCACCGTACACTCCCCTTCCCGAAGACAAAGATCGCCGACTCGCCGGATCCACCTCGACAGCGACTCCACAACGTCATCGGATCCGCGAGCTCGTCGCGACCAGCGCCAAGTTCTCCGAGAACGGCAAGAAGAAGACGCTCGAACCTGTATCGAGCGCCAAAGAGAAGCGCGCCGTCAATCTGACCAACGCGCCGGGCCCACTGTCGATATGCATGCGCCAGGGGAACCAGGTGACTTGCCGTACGCGGTAGGTTGCCCTGCGTTCACTCGTGAGCTGCGGCAAGTCCGGTGGCCCGACAAGAAAAACTTCAAACCAGATGTGCCAGAAAAGTATGATGGCAGGACACACCCATCGGAGTTCCTCAGCATCTACACCATCGCGGTGCAGGCCGCGGGGGGACGAGACGACAAGATCCTCGCCAACTACTTTCCCCTGGTGCTCAAGCCAAACGTCAGGTCTTGGCTCATGCACTTGCCAGATGGCTCTATTTCTTCTTGGGCAGATTTGTGCCACCAGTTTGTTGGTGCCTTCACAGGCGGCCACAAGCCTCATGGCCAGGAGAGTGACCTCCACCTGCTTGCCCAGAAGGAGGGAGAGTCCCTGCGCAAGTTCATCCAGAGATTCAGTCGAGTGCACTACAACATCCCCGACGTCCACCCTGCCGCGGTGATCAGTGTATTCCATCAGAATGTACGAAACCGCAGGATGAGGGAGGAGATGGCGATGTGCAAAGTGAAAGACGCCGGCGAGCTCTACGCCTCGGCCGACAAGTGTGCACGCTACTGAAGAAGGAAGAAGACTCCTGTGAGAGAATGTGGGAGCAGAGTCCGACAAGAGGAGATCGCCCGGCAAGAAAGAGCCATGGCGAAACAACAGGAGGAAGAAAACCAAGAAGTACTAGTTGTCGAGCGGTCCGACAAGAATGGTGCCGCCAACAAAGACAAGGCTGGTGGCTCCGGCAAGGAGGTTGCCGTTGACGCCGACCGCCAAGCTGTGGCGGCGGCCGACAAGCCCGACAGCTCCAACAAGCAAGATCTTGTAAAATCCACGCACTAAGGGCCACGATCTCCAGAGCTGCAAGAAAGTCGAGCAGCTTGTTGAGCTACTGAGAGCTGAATACGAGTGGCGAGACAAGCGAAGGCCCAGGAAGGTGCAGGTGCAGCAAGTAAGAAGAGACCGGTCGGGAGGCGCCAGCGGCAAGGCCAAGCAGCGGCAAGGAGACAGACCTCCCGTGGCGCGACAAGGATGAAGATGGAGATGAAGAGGACGAATACATGGAAGACGATGAAGCGACGAGCAAGAGTTTCAAAAGGCAACAGAGGTCCTTTATGCTGACGGTGGTGCTTCTCGCATACCTCGCACCGCCAATTCAAACAATGGATGCGTGAGGTTAATGCAGCAGAACCCTCCATAGAGTCGCGCAAACCTCTAAAGTGGTCCAAAGACGCCCATCATTTTTGACATTGAGGACCACCCCGATCGCATCATCGCGGTCGGGTGCTTGCCGATGTTGGTCTCACCAACCATCCGCAACCTCAAGGTCACAAAGATGTTGGTTGACGGTGGGGCGGCTGAACTCGATATCCTCTGCGCAGCTTTCGAAACTCCAAATCCTCGACAGCGATCTCAAGAAACTGGTACATTCCAAGGAATCAACCCAGAAGGAGCAAGCCCAAAGGGAAGATCACGCTTGCGGTAACATTCGATGCGAGCTCAACTTCAGTAACCGAGAGGATCACATTTGACGCTGCCGACTTCCCATTGCCCTACAATGGCATACTTCGCCGTCAAAGACTCGCCAAGTTCATGGCCGCCTCATTATGCTTATAACCTACTCAAGATGCCCGCCCGATAAGCGCTATTTCTGTCCATGGCGACAAGGACGCGCTTATCTCGCCGACAAGATTTACCGGATGCAGCAGCCGCACAGAAAGCAAACCACTTGCCGCTAAAGCTCCGGGGAAGAAGAAGACCACCAAGTCCGCAAGAGCTTTGTTGCCTACTCCGCAAGCGCACCTCCTCGAGTGCTGCGCTACCGTCGAGGACGCACCATCGAGCTCCACCGCAAGTGCAAGAAGACGATGGCAGCTCCGCCAAGACCAAGAAGGTGCCCGCCAAGGAGGACGGCACTGGTGGTACCTTCACCATCGCCACGCTTGATCCTAAATAGGAAGGCGAGCTCGTTGCTTTCTGCGGCGAATGTCGATGTGTTTGCATGGCAACCATCTGACATCCCCGGTGTTCCCAGGAACGTAATTGAGCACCACCTAGCTATCTATCCTCACGCGCGGCCCGTCAAGAAAAAAGTTAGGAAACAGGCAGTGAAGCGCCAAGAGTTCATAGCGTAAGAAATCAAGAAGTTGGAAGCAGCAGGGCTTGTCAGAGGAGTCCTCCATCCCACGTGGTTGGCCAATCCGGTAGTTGTACGCAAGGCTAATGGGAAATGGAGACTCTGTATTGACTTCACTGATGTTAATAAAGCTTGTCCCAAAGACCCATTTCCTTGCCGCCAGATCGACCAGATTGTTGAATCCACGGTGGATGCGATCTGCTTTCATTTCTTGATGCATATTCAGGATACCATCAGATCTTCATGGCGAAGAAGATGAAGAGAAACCGCATTCATTACACCATGTGGCACGTCGCTTCATAACGGATGCCTTCGGTTTGAAGAATGCCGGTTCAACCTTTGCAAGGGTAGTCCATGATGCCTTTGAACCACGTGTACACGTAAATGTAGAAGCGTACATGGATGACATAGTGGTCAAGAGCAAGGACAAAGCAACTCGGTTCAGGATTTGATGAAACATTTGCAAATCTGCGCAAGATCAACCTCAAGCTCAACCCCGAGAAGTGCGTGTTTGGAGTCCTTCCGCAAGCTTCTCGGTTCTTTGTATCTCAACGGGGAATCGAAGCCAATCCCGACAAGATCAAGGCAATTGAGCAGATTGAAGCACCAAGGCGCGTCAAGGACGTCAGAAGGCTTGCCGGTTGCGTGGCTGCTCTCAGCAGGTTTATCTCTAAGTCTGCTGAGCGCGCCCTGCCATTTTTCAAAATTTTGAAAAAGGCAGGTCCAATGAAATGGACTCCCGAAGCGGAGGCTGCGCTACGGGACTTGAAGAGATACCTGTCCTCCACTCCAATACTTGTCGCACCTAAGCCACAAGAGAAGTTGCTGCTGTATATTGCGGCAACCAATCAAGTGGTTAGTGTTGCGTTAGTAGCGGAGAGGGAAGCAGATGATGAGCCGGCAACCGAGGCAAAGCATCCAGCGACAAGCAAGGGGCCTCGCCACAAGCTCGGTCCCGACAAGGACGGATCAGCGCAGGTTGCGATAAGATACGAAAGAAGATGGTGCAGCGCCCACCTATTTTGTCAGTTCCTTTCTGCAGGGGGCTAGGTCAAGGTACTCTGGTGTGCAGAAGTTGCTTTTCGGCCTCCTCATGGCCTCGAGAAAGCTGCGCCATTACTTCCAAGCACATGAGATAACAGTTGTCACTCGCTTTCCTTTGAAAAGGATATTACAAAATCCAGAAGCAACAGGCAGAATCGTCGAGTGGGCACTGGAACTGTCAAGCTTTGGTCTCAAGTTTGAAAGCACTTCACCTATCCAGAGCAGAGCATTGGCGGAATTCATAGCCGAATGGACACCAACGCAAGATGAAGAAATTCCAAAGACAAGTATCCCCGTCAAAGAAGCAAATAAAGAGTGGCTGATGTACTTCGATGGTGCCTTCTCGCTGCAAGGCGCCGGTGCCGGCGTGCTGCTCATCGCACCCACCGGAGAGCACCTCAAGTACATAGTCCAGATCGCTTTCCCAAGGAACAAGCAACAAACAATATCATGCGGAGTATGAAGGTTTGCTTGCGGTCTCGAGATTGCGGTAGACCTTGGGATCAAGAAGCTCATTGTCGGGGACTCGCAACTTGTCGTCCGCCAAGTAAATAAAGATTATCGAGCCCGTTGATGGAAGCTTACGCCGATGAAGTGAGAAAGCTAGAAGAGCACTTTGAAGGCTCGCAAATGGAACACGCTCCAAGAGCTCGTAATGATATAGCTGATGGCCTCTCCAAATGTGCCGCTTAAGTTACCAATGGAACCAGGAATTTTTGTGCTCAAGCTGACTCAGCCAACCGTAACACCATCAACGTGATGAGCAAGAAGAGAAAACTGGTTTCCGCGACTACTTTCCGGCAGAGCTCCCTCAAGCCGCCGCCAAGAGGGTCCCTAAAATCAACGCGAATATCATCGAGGAGCAGTCTGCTCCAACAAACCATGCAGTTTGTATCGTTGAAGCAAACGCCCCGACAAGTTTCGCTCCGGCAAGCTTGCCGGGATCATCAAGTCCGCGGACCCACGTGTCCTTGCCATAGAAGCTGATGTTCCCGCAGGATAGATGAGCCTTTAGTCCTTGTTGTCGAGCCACGTGCTCCAAAGATGGGCACAAAGAAATCGTCCATTTCCTTCAGACAGAGAACTTCCCAAAGAGCAAGAAGAAGCGGAAAAAGTAGCACGGCAGTCAAGTATGTACCAGTTTGTTGACAACATCCTGTACAGAAGAAGACTCAACGGTGTGAAATTGAAGTGCATTTGCCGGGAAGATGGACAGAAGCTGTTGGCAGAGATACATGGAGGCATATGTGGTCACCACATTGGCGCAAGGGCACTTGCCGGCAAAGCTTTCCAGCAAGGTTTCTTATGGCCAGAAGCCCTCCAGGATGCAACTGCACAAGTAACAAAGTGTGAAGCGTGCCAGTTCCATTCCAAACAGATACACCAACAAGCTCAAACTCTCCAGACGATCCCTTTATCCTGGCCCTTCTCGGTCTGGGGGCTCGACATCCTCGGCCCTTTTCCCCGAGCCGTCGGGGGCTTTGACTACTTGTACGCGTGAATCGACAAGTTCACAAAGTGGCCGAAGTGGAACCAGTGAGGAAGGTGACAGCCACATCAGCGGTCAAGTTCTTGGTCAATTGTTTGCCGCTTTGGGATTCCTAACAGAATCATCACCGACAACGCACACAGTTCACGAGCCGCACCTTCATGCAAGACGCCCAAGATCTTGGCGCCAAGATCTGCTTTGCTTCGTTGCTCATCCGAGAAGCAACGGTCAAGCAGAGAGAGCAACGCTGAAGTGCTGCGGGGACTCAAGACCGTAACCTTCGGCAGGCTGCGCAAGTGCGGAAGGAACTGGATCGAGGAGCTGCCGTGGTTCTTTGGTCGATCAGACGACGCCAAATCGAGCCACCGCCGGACACCTTTCGCCTAGTCTACGGAGCGAGGCAGTTCTCCCCACGGAACTCGTGGTACGGGTCACCTCGAGTGCTCGCCTATGATGAGCTTGAGCAAGAGCAGCTGCGACAAGATGACGCTGCTCCTCGAGGAAGATCGTCTTCAGCTGCCGTGACGAGCTGCTCGTTACCAGCAAGCTTTGCGCCGCTACCATAGCCGCAGTTAATGCCGAAGATTCAAGGAAGGCGACATTGTTCTTCGGCGCGCTCAATCCGCCAAGAATTCCAACAAGTTGACGCCGGGGAAGGCCCTTATCGGGTGAAACGAGTCACTAGGCCCGCGCTGTCCGCTTTGAGACCGAAGATGGCGTTACGTGAGCAATTCCTGAATATAGAGCATCTTCGCAGTTTTACCCATGAGGCGCGGTTGCGGAACCTGCTCCGCAACCACCCTTTTGTACAAGTCTTGCCGCTATTGCATGTAATCCTTTGTACAAAGCCGGGCGCAGACCCCGTGCACCAGTAAAGCCTATGTGTTGCGTACAACTTGTAAATACATGCCCTCATAATCATATATGCATGTGTTTACTAACATTTTGTGCAGCACCCGCACCCGGTAAGCGATGACGAGCCATTAGGCTCCATAACTTTATTTTCTCTTCTTTCTTCTCAAACAAGAAGAAGGTTCATCCACCCACAAGTTAACCGGGGAAGGAGAAGATAATGGTGTGGGCATAAGCGCCGCCGAGGAACTGTCGCCTTATCGAAATGGGCAACAGAGAAGCTAAGTTGCTAAGTTTAAACGATCAGTTTTAAATTTTAAAGTTATCTTCCTCGAACGATAGTACTTTGTATGGAAAACCTGTGCTGGAGGAACCGACTCGCGACTAGTTTGCGCTTTACTTTGTTTCGAGTCCGCTCAACAACTTAAGTGTGTTGCAACTAGTTGCGCATAAGGTTGCTTGTCGGAGGCGGCATCGCCAAGAAGGTGCTGAAGTTCCGACTTCGGCGCCATGGCAAAGGTGTTTGCACTGACAAGTTCCCCTGAAAGCGTAGGGTATAAACATACAAAGGAAGAAATCGAGTAAAGGAAATAACATTGCATTCGATTGCCTAAGATAGTGTATTTTACATAATAACTTGTCGCGGATCTAATAGACTTTTTATCTAAACATGATCTGCAACGACAAGAGAAAAAGATAGACTTGGCGGCCTAGTCGACGCGGTCGCCCTCGAGCCTCTTAACTCCGCTCACCCTGTCCACAATGGGTGCGACAAGGGCTTTGAGCGCTTCAACATCGGCGGATGGAGGCAGGGACTTGAGGGCTTTGGTGAAGTCGACGCCTGGGTTGCGGAAGGCCACCTTCATCAACACCTTCTGGAGAGCCTCGGCGCAGACTTGGCGTGATTCCTCCGCCAGTTGCTTCGGAACCTCTTCCCGGAGCCGCTGGATACCCGCCAACACGCCTTTGAAGAATAGGCTGAGCTTGACGCTGGGTTGGAGGTTCTCGTCAGTGGAGTATCCAAGATCTGTCATCCCCAACTCCATCAGCTCATTATGGATGCCGGCGGCGGTGTCCACAAGACCTTCTGTCCAGTGCATTATGTTGTCTCGAAGATTATTCTGGCGGTCACAGATTCGACAAAGAACTCCTCGGTGGCCTTGATCTTTTCCAGCAGGCCCTTTTCCCGATCCTTGGCGCCATTCAACGCCTCCGCTGTGGTGGTCAGCTTCAGCTCCAAATCCGCTTTGACGTCCTTGTCATCGATCTCCTTGATCTTTTCAAAGAAACGACCTGCAGCTCGCCGAGGTGTGCGTCTTTCTCACGCCGCGCTTCAACCCGGGCGACCTCCTCGGCACTCTTCTCGGAGGGTGGACTCCAGCTGAGCCACCTCGTCTCCATTCCTCTTGGCGGCATCGGCAGCCGCAGCGGCATCCTTTGCCTCCCCGGTGGCCCGCTAATCGCTTGCTCACAGACGGCGAGATCTTCCTCATAGCTGTCGAGGTTGATCTTCACTGCGCCAGCTCACCTTCTCGCTGGAGAGCTTCTCGCCGGCAAGCCTCTGCTGCTCTTCGACCTCGCCTTTCTCCAAGATGAAGGCCGTGCGCCTCGACAAGCTGCTCCCGCCTCCGCTATATCCCGAGAGTTTTTGTTGGCGCGCGGAGCTCTTCCGCGTTTCTCCAAGTCAGCTCCCGCCCTCGCGACAAGCGCCTCCCTAGACTCCAGTTTGGCTTGTCGGGCGCGGTAGAGCGACAGCAACTTCCTTAGCAGCTGCTCCTCCTCAGGCTCACCGCTGCTGCTGCTTGGGTGTAACACCCTGGATGTAAACTTCCCCTTTTGGGCAATATATCATTTTGTCCTCATCCTATTTCTTGTGAGTTTTGTCATGCTTGGCTTCATGTTGTTTGGTTATGTGGGTTTTGCTTTTTTCTTGTTTTTCTCCTTTTACCATATTGCATTTGTGCCTCTTGTCATCTTGCATTCCCTTCTTATCATGTGGT